>JAULKM010142061.1:0-18181 GCA_032355605.1 Rubia tinctorum | reverse complement strand
AGGAAAATCCCTCTTCTTTGTGGACGACCCCGACTTGCCAACTATCTACTTAGTTGTATTTAGTAAGCATATTGGGCATAAAAATAGTATCTTTGAGAGGTATGACGCCGACCTCCCAGTTATCATGATACACACTATTGAATGGTGATATAAAAAATTAAATCCAAAATATTATATATATATATATATATGATTTTTGAGGTTTTTAGATTATGTCATTAGTATTTCTATTATTTTTCATATAGTTGATTATATAAGAAATAGGTTGCACTTTTTTAATTGAACACATAATTAGGATAAAAAGCCCCCTCTCTCTTAAAGTCCTCTCCCAAAGCCACCGAACTCCAAACCCTAATGTTTTGGGGGCCACCTCCGCCACCAGATCCAGCGGCTTAGTTTCCCCCCACCACCCTAGCTATAGTTTTCTTTCATGTTTCTAGTTTTAGAGCTGAAATCCACCGGCGAAGAGACAATAAACCCGATCGGAAGCTGAAGAAGAAGGATACCACTCATCTCCCTAGAGTCCATTGGTCTTCCCAGAAGAGAAGGTGGCGCACGCTTGGTTTGAAAGCTTCGCACCTTCGATGGCCCTAGATCGGTGTGTGACCAGTGGAAGCTGCGCAAGAATGCCGATAGTGGAGCTCAGTCGCGAGCCAAAACAACGCCGGTGGAACTGGCCCACGGCTTAACCCCGATCCAACAAAATCAAAGGAAAATATCGGTAATTATTTTTCTAATGGTCATCGGCGGAAACGTTGTTGACCACGATTGATTATCGTGGACCAGATCCATCTGATGGAGGCGGTGGTGGATTCAGATCTGTAATGGTCGAATCGGGTCATCATATTGAATTAAAATGAACCTATGTGGGTCTTGTTCCTTCTTTAGTTGGGCTAACTTCTCTCTGATTTTTGTCGGATATGGTATTCTTGTGACTTTTCACCGATTCCATCTTAGTGTTATTAGTATAGTATAAGTTAGTTTCTGCTCATCGCCAAGGGGCCAACTTACTAGAACTTCTACTATTCTTGGGTCATGTGAGGTGTAAATTATGGTGTTCTTCTGTATTGGTGTTCAACGAAAATGTTGTAGAGGGCGGAGATCAACCGTGGGTCGGATCCACCCAATAGGATGGATGCGGGTTTGGTCCGATCAAACCGAGTCACCACTCTAGCTGAGCACATGAGCATATTTTTCTCACTTCAGTAGGGGCTCAAGCCATTGGGTTTAGTGGTTTTGGTCATTCTGCTTATGTTTTAAGTGTCTTGTAGATGTTTAACTTTAGTTTACTTTAGTTTTGTTCAATAAATCAGGGTCATGTACTGGGCCAGGTGCAACCCGCCTCTTTGGAGGTGCATTATTATGGCCTCAAGTCTCCTATTACACCTTGTTCAGTGTGGGGAGCATCCACAAGTGTGGAGTTGCAGTGGGAGGCTCACCCCACTTTGTTGTATGAGCCAAAAGGGAGTCTCACCCCTCTGTGTGAAACATGAATGAATGAATAAAGTATGGTTTCCAAAAAAAAAACTTTTTTTTTTCAAAAAATAAAGTATTTACTCAAGAAAAATAAGTGGGAGAAATTTTAAACATGAATAAAAAAATCAACTATAGGAATAAATATGTCACGTGACAATGTGATTGCAATAATTGAATGAAATAGTCAAGGTGGGAGGTCGTTGTTGTACTTCTCAAAGTTACAATATATAAACCCTAAATGCTACAAAACTACAACTAAGTAGATAGTGAAAAATTAGGGTCGTCCATGAGAAAGAGGGATTTTCCTAAGTGTTTACACATATAAGGTGGATACTAAACTAGATATATATATATATATACACACATACATATAAGAAAGCAAGTAAAGAGGGGGGGGGGGTTTAGTTGGTTGGTTTTCTAAGTTACAAATTAAAAGACGAGACAACTAGCAAGCAATGTAAATCTACTAAACATGCAACAAGCTACTAGAAAGAGAGTAAAACACAAATTACGGGATCTTGGGCACAATTGATTTCCACTTCCAAGCCTGTTATCTATCCTTGAATCCAGAAACTATTCACTACTTTAACTACTTGTTGTGAATAGAAATATTTTATCCTTCTTTGATAGTAATTCACAAGAGTGAATTCGACATATTTTAGTAAACCTCACTAATGACCCCTTTAGTCGAGAAATGGCTAAAGATATCCCATTAATGGCATTGAGTAAATAATCAACAAACTTGGAAACAATTATAAACACTACACCATGTCTAAGCATTGAACAAATTTATGCATTTACTAATATTAGTCAATAACGTTCAATGTTCATAGACATCTCCTATTTGCTACCTTAAACAAACATGACAAAGAGTTCAACATCATCACATTCATCTAGAAATTATCACACCATCAACCCAATTAGAAGCTCTAATTCATGCTCTTGGGTTCCATATCAAAAGACGGGAAACTTAGCTACTTTTTCCCAACCCTAACAAGCAATCATACAAGCAATTCATATTCTCAATCTTCCAACAACATGATATCAACAACCAACATTCAAAGCTTCATTAATTCACAATAGCAAAGCAATAAATAGGCATAAAGGGTTCTTAAGACATGGACTTGGAAGCCAAAATCAATTTCTCCAAAGACTAAGTTTAGCTACTAGATATCATACTAAACATCAACAACAATTCAAGAAAAAAATTCTTAAATGTTAAAATTCACAACATTGACTTTTGCATTCAATATAGTCACAACATTAGCCTAAACCCTTAGATCCAAGCCGCCTCGAGTTTAGGCTCCTCATCACATTGATTCCCCTTGACCTCTGTAAAAGATAGCCTGATTGATACGATATCAAAAATATCATTTATTATATTTTCTTAGTTTAATACATTTAGGAGTTTAACACTATACTTTTTTCCCACTGGTTTTTTTTAATAAGGTAGTGTGATCATTGTAAATTATTTCATTTTGAAATTAAACCATTAGACCCGACCCAGACCCAACCCATGATCATCCCTACTTCTCATGAGTTCAAGTAGTTTTTTCCACATCAACATCCCATTCACTGCCTAAAAAGAGTCCAGTCACCGTTTATTAGCAGAACTTCGTAGGGACAACGTGGGACGTTTATCTCCATTTATTTTTAAACAATCGTTCACGTTTTGTGGATGAATCTTTTTTACCACGGAGGGAATGATACAATATCAAATATTATATTTTTCTCAATTTAGTATTTTTAGGAGTTTAACACTATACTCTTTCTCCTACTGTATTTTTTTAATGAGGTAGTGTGATCATTGTAAATTATTTCATTTTGAAATTAAACCATTAAACTCCATGTGGCCTTTGGAAGATTTAATTTTGGCTAGTCTTCAATTAGGCTTTACAATATTCAGTTATGATTTGATTAGAATTAGATTTGGTAAAATTAGATAAGGAAATATTAATTCAAGACTTAGCTTGATGAATTTCATCCATATCTCCTCTTATTTGAATTATTTTAGTTATATATGGTTTTAACTTCTTAAAACTTCCATAAGTCATTCCACTTTTTGATAGAAATTACCAAATCATGTATAGTTGCTGATTACAGTTGGCTGAACTATACCCCATAAATAGGGAGGCCATCCACGAATTTTATTCATCTTTTCATCCATCATATATTCAAAATTTGATTTATCATTCTTTGCTTTGCGAGCATTTCATTGTCGCTTAATCATGCAGGTTAATTATAATACCCTTCAAATATGTGAGCCAATCCTGCAAGCTAGTATTTGAGCGTGGTTAGGGTTTTGAGCGAGATTTCCCTTAGTTACAGTCAAGAAATTATATGAAACGACAAAGCCCACATAACATTCTTATCCCTTAAAGGCAAGTCCACTACCAATCTATACACTTACCTACACCTTCTGAACTTCTAGACACGAAACAAGTAGGAAAATCACCTAGAGATTCGCTCGGCAAGCAAAGAATAAAACCAACAACAAAGGGGGTCAGGATGCCGCGGGCGGCTTCACATACACCTGGAAAATCACTTGCTTCAAGACACAAGTAGACATCCCACTTCCTTTGTTCAAAACAAAAAACAAATAGAATATTGCGGCTTCGCATACGTCTGGAAAATCACCAGTCACATGACACAAGCAAACATTCTATTTTTCTTACTAGATTCAACACATAACCTTCATTACAGAGAGGGGACACGACTTTGCATACGCATGAAAAATCTCCATCCTCGTCACATATGTGGACCCTTATTCATCTTATAGCCAACACAAAAACCCAACACACAATACACCCCAAAATATAAAAATCCTTGATAAAGCCCCAAACCATATCCATTAGCAAAACCACACTTTTAAATTTTAACCATCAGTATTTTAACAAATACCATTACATAATAGATCACAAAGGATTACATACCAAAACAAACTACAATTACTAGTGATCTATCCCTACCACTACCCCGGTCTCTGCATCTAGGATTTCCTTTAGTTTCCACCGCATATGTAGGTAAACTGCATCCCGTGTAGAACCAGGAGCCTCCATACGATGCATAAAATTTACATAATAAGATTTGCTGTCAATAATCGGACAACATTATGACCTTCCTTGCATAATTATTAGATATATAGAATAGGCTTATGTTTCTAGATTTCATTTTAAGACAATCACATCTTGTTCCAAACAAAAAACGTGGTCTTTTGAACACCCCTGACGGAGATTATTACAAAGAAGCTCACCAGTCTCAGAACATAGTTTAGCATTAACTTTTTACTGATTCCTTAGTATTTCTTCCAATTCTTGACACCATTCCTTTAGCCGGACATAGGGAACTTCTCTAACATCGAGTTGGCCCTCAAACTTCTCATACTTCTTTAGAAGTTAAGCCGAGAATCTGCGTTCTTCGTCATAACACACCCTCCATACTTGCTTCATTCTTCATGCTATGGAATTCAACCTCTAGTATTCCATTCCGATGAGCGATCTCATCCAGATAATCAGTATGCTTCGATAGCATATATTCTAACTTGTAACTTTCCCTACATTTCTTTGTTAAACGTTTTTTCTATTCATCCTTGCATATCATAACATCTGTTAACTTTCTCTTTAGCCTCTAAATGTGAAACCCCTATTCAGATAGGTGAGCATTGTATTTGTGTAAAACTGAAAATTTATGTTGCTTCCCTAGCTTCCAAACTAAAATAGCTTTAACAATCTTAGAAAATAAAACCTTTACCCGGCAACCCAAGACTCTTAAAGTTTGCTCAACCTTAATAGATGTCCCCGAACAATTAAGAACCCCATAAACTCAATCCAAATCCAACATACATAGAGTAATTTCACTAGTTATCTTTGTATAAGATTCATCCACACATGGAACATTTTAGGATCCGTTCGAGAAAACCCTGTGAATAAATCCAATGCTTTAGGACGAATATGGGTGGAAATTTTCCATGTGGAAGGTTCCTCTACCTTTATACCATAGACATAAAAATAAGGATTGACAAAAATAATAGCAATAATATAAATTCATTAAGGTTACATATAAATCCAACCATATCTAAGACACCAATTTACCCTACCTTAGAATAAGAAAATTCTTCTTCGACAGACTTATCACCGAAACGAGCACCCCACTACTTATCTCCAAAGTTTCGATTGCAATCTCATTCCATAGTGCACCATTGACCTTATGTAGATTAGAAAGAACCCCAATCTGATCTATATTGCATCCCTCCAACTCCACTAAACTAGAAAGTGTACCCATCTCCTCAAGTACCCTAATAAGCAAAAAAAAACACCCAACCCGTAGAATTTGTAGAAACCCACCATCAACAATAGCCCTAGATCTTTCACACTCCTCATCAAGAACATGTGCGTTACCCAAACCAGTGACTTCCAATTCAGGGTTTTGTTCAAGAAATCAGAGCAAAGCCCTATAACGCCCAACTTCAGCAATTTAACATGCCAAATATATGGAAAAAATCCCTAGTACTAACAAGTGTTTTAACCAATATAGAGGGATAGCCTGGAAAAGTAGGACCACTCTCTTTAAGATCCGCAATCTCCTCGCAAAGATATAATAATCCCATCCTTTTACTTGCAAAAAACATGCAACCTATCTATATTATCTCTTGACTTATTGCAAATAATCGCTCTGGGCGAATCTATTGAGCTCAATCTCCTCTTCAGTTTCTTCACCTGGCTGACGCAATCAACAACAAGTTAAGCAACCTTGGTTAATGCTTCTCCAACCCACTTCATTAAAATAAAGTTAATAACATAGGAATCAAAGTCACAAACAATTGTTTAGATTAAACATACCTCCCGTGCAAAACCATCAGTTACAGTCATATCACTAGAAACCTTAGTTATGTTGTCATGTGTTTTCATAAACGTAGACGAACTCCTCTCAGACTCCCCTTCTACATCAACCCTACGCTTAGTACTTCCACGATCCTCTCTCAGGAAGTTGGTTTCAAACTTTCTCACATCTTAATCATGAAGTAATGATTTTGCAAAAACATAAAACCTTACGGCTGCAAGACAAATAAAACTTCAATAAAATCACACAGGTGATAATTTATTAAATGAAATAAAATGATACTAAAAGAACCAATGAGGCGCCCAACTTCTACCATATTATCTAGCATTTCCTTTAGGAAATCAAGCCTCCCTTTCCACTTCATTCCTCGATCTAGGTCAATGTTTTCATTCCATATTGGCATTTCTTTTTGGTTAGTACATGTCACACATATGAACTTATTTTCCCAATCTCCGTAATCTTCATAAGGAATCTTTACAATTTCATCACTTTTGATAATTGACTTGAATGATACCATAGACTCACCAACATTCATTTCACATAACTCATAGTAAGCACTAAACAATGACACACTGAAATAAATAGCTATTTCATGACAAAGATGTTCAAAACCAATCAGTATGGATACTCCATGCGGATGTATCTGAGCGAGAGCAACACCATAAGCCTCCAAATGCTTATAATAAAATCCAATATATAGATTGACAAACCATACCAACACTGACATGGATAAACACTAAACATATCAGGTGGCGGCCTCATTATGACCTTCCTCCCCAGAAGGAGGAATAATAATTTCACATGAAGATATACAAGAGTAATACCATCTTAGTAAATCTAAATCACCTAGCATAAGATTACTATTACCAGGTGGAATTTTTCAAATGATTAATGACTAGTGCATTAATGTTAAGTTCAGTTCTGAACCACCTTTATATATATTTCATAATCACACTATATTTTTGGCCCACTAACAGTGAACTCCCGAAAAAAGAGGTAAATATAAAAGTGCAGTTATACTCTCTTACCTAATAAGCTAATGCACACTTCATCGTGCCTTATTACTTCTTCAAAAATATGCCCAATGACATGATACCATTATTGTTCGCCTTTTCCTCCATTTCAAAATAGTTACAACAGCTTCATATGTTTAAACCACTTGCTTAGGGGGTCTTATGGTACACACCTCACTTAGTTATGCAAAGTCCGATGTAAGGATGGCATCCGTGGTCCAGTGAACCATGTAAAATACTGTTAGATGGAGAAGAAAGGGAGCCTCGCTAAATAGCAGTGTTATCCGCCGAAAATAAGAGAGAACCTCGCTAAGAGCATCATCTTGTTTATAGCTAGAAAAATAGAGCTAACCTAGAAGCAAGACCATTCTCATTATGACCATTGATCGAAACTTTGTGGAGTCGTTAAAAATATCAACCTTTTTATGAGAGATAGGATTAACCCACAGAGTGCTAGGGACAAAAGAAATATATTCATAATGTTGCTCCCATTATTACTACTAAGCTAACAAAAAGGTAGATAACGGAAAGTTCGAGACCGTCCACAGAGATGTTAGGACTTAAAGATTAACTATATAAAGCTACAATTGGGTTGTCAATCCGATCACGTGTCATGAATAGCTAATGCGGAAAACAAGGTTTTGAAGAGGGGGGGGGGTGAGTTTATCTAAACACTACAATCATGCAAGGACAAGAGAGAATAAACTAAATTTTGATCCTAGTAACAATCATGTACAAGATTTATAAACCTATTCTAATGTTTAGGTCACATAGTGTGATCAGCAGTCAACACTTCCCCATATCTGTCACATAAGGGTGATCTTGTTTTCTTCCATTGATACCGCCTCCATAATTATGGAAGTGCAACGACGACCCCTCCACTATGCAGTTCTATTCATTCCCCATAAAGAACTACGTACAGAGCACTCCACTATAAATGCTTATCCCTAGACCTATATGGGAAAAGAGATTAAACCTTATGCTTGACTTTAGGGTTGCAACAACAAGAGTCAAATTATGCCAACCCTAGTTGCTACTAAGCTATATTTATCCATAGCCTTTCAGGCTCCAAGCCAACTAACTAGTGTACGGTCATCAGAACGGTGACTTGCGACCCACATGCATACACTCATACGGTCAACCGATCCTTGCTCCCCCTATTACATCTAGGCTTCAATCCCCGGGGGATACAAATAAATTTTTCAATATGAAAGTATGCTAGGGTGTATTCCAACATAGTGAATCAATTATGCAATTAACAAGAAGGTAAAGCGCAAGTCAACATAATAATCATAAGCATAAAAGGATAGGAAGATCTAAGAATCTCACAAAATAACTACAAAGTCATGAATAGAAATATAATCCCCAATATAAATCACCACTCCCTCAGCATTGAACCCAAATATTTCATTGGATTCAATACCCTTAGGCAAAACAAAGAGAAGAGAAAACTAAGAGAGAAGGGTTATTCACTTTCTCTCTTTACCTACTCATGAGAAACTAGGAGAATGAAACTAAACTTGGCTAAAACTTAAACCCTAGTAGATATAGGTTCCTATATATATTAGAAGAAATTTGGGCCTTGAAAAAGGCCAAAAAAGGGAACTTAAGCCCCAACAGTCAGATGGCACGGCTGTGCTGCCCAGCCTGGCACGACCAGTGTAAACTACCGTGGGCAGTCGACTGGGCACTGGTCTAGGCCATCTGAATGGCGTCTGTGTCATTTTTAATGGGTAATTGGTTGGGAACACCTTCCTGATGAGTTTAACTGCACGGGTTGCGTACATACTCACGGGGCGCCGGTTGTATGCATGGTTTCAACTTCTGAATGACATGGGCTATGTATATCCTTGTGAGCTGTCGGCAGGGAGTTAATTTCTTAAAACTGATGGCTCGGGTGTGCAAATCTCCACGAATGGTCCTCATATTTTTCCTTGGGTTTTCCATGAGTCATGTAGTTTGGCACGGCCTATGCCCATACTTAGCCACACAAGGCACTATTCCAGCTCAAGCCCGTCACCTATTTTCTAGGTCGGATAGGCCAAGAGGGTTTCTTAGAGATGCACTCCAAGACTTATATAAGGTGGACTTTGGAGTTTTTGAAAACCTTAGAGCAAGCAAAGGATAATGATGGGAGGAGGATCATCTACTTCCACTTGGATGAAAAGGAATACACGATAAAACATCGGGATTTTACCCTAGCTTTTGGTTGGAAATATGGGAAGGAATTTCCAAGGACTCACCAGAAAGAACTAATTTTCTCATTGGGAAGATTTAGGAGGAACCTTACTGGCATGAAGAGGATCCATTTCGCCAAGAGTACCACAATAGTCCACCCGACCTTGCAGTACGTGCATCGGCTCCTATCTATAAGAGTGTTTTACCACAAAGAGATCTCGTTATTCCCTAACCGGCAAGTCAAAATCCTTTCTGCGATGACTCCGGAAGGAAACCTCTACACCAACATGGTGGGGGGCCTTCATGGAAGAATTCTTAGCCACAGGGAAAAAGATATGTGGGAAGATACCGATGGGAGGCATGGTTGGACTCTTAGCCTAACATTTGGGACATTCAACCCCCTCTCCGTTTGCAGTGGTGAACTTAGGTCATTTAAGAACGAGGTATACTATGGATAAGTTAGAACAATCTTCAATGATTGCTACCACTACCTTGGAGAACTGGTTCATTTGGTTGTATGGTGGCGCTTCGATTTGCAGCTTCATGATTCTTCCACAACCAGAAAGCACCGCCACCGACCATGACTCCGTATTGGAAGACCTATTTCTAGCAACTGATTCAGAGTTTAAAAGAGGCTTCTGCAACATCTTATCAAACCCAAATATTCACATTGGCAATTTGAATGGTGAGATTCCATCTAGGGCACCACCTACACGAAGTAACCTTCCTGCGGACTTTTTCGAACAATTTTGCACTTTTTGGGAACAACTCATGAGTTCAACCCAAATAGTGCAAGAGGTTAGTCATGCGGTAGGAGGGATGATCTTGCAAATGAAAGAGTTCATAGTTAGGCTTGACACTATGGACGACACCATGAGAGAATGAGGAGCTAGATTGGAGCTTATTGAGCGGGAAGTGAAGGAGGAATTTTCCATTATTGATGGGAGGGCCGACATGCAAGAGGAGGCCACAAAACAATTGATTGAGAGGTTGCATGCCTCAAAGCTTGAAGGCTTTCGTGACCTCGTTCCCTAGGAGAGGCAAGAATTGAGGCAAGAAGGAGGAGAAGGGTGAGGCGGATGAGAGCAGGCTCTTTGGGGTCCCAAGAGTAAGTGCTTATTATTCTCCCTACTCCACTTATTATTTACTTCTTATGATGCATCAGAGACAATGCATGGTTTAAGTGTGAGGGAGGGAGTATTTGGGCACTTAGGAGTTTCATCCAGATTCCTTTGTGTTTTGTGCTTTGTTTTTCTTTGATCATATTCAACGTAGTATGAAGGCCAACTTTGGGGAATTTGTGGTACACAGTTTTGTTTTTTGAAAATTTGAAAAATGAAAAAATACCTATCTATGTCAAAAATCCTAAAAGGCGACTTAGGGAACATTGGGAAAAGCCTAGATAGGTTGAAAAAGCCTAGATAGGTTGAGAGGCCATGGTGTGGAAAAAGGTGAGAAGTGAGTTGAATGTGTGTGAAGCTAGGATGATAACCTGAAATGGCTCCTAGGAAAAATGAGAGAAATTGAAAATTATGTTAAGTATCTCTTGGATTGTCTTTGGCGGCTTCTTCGGAAAAGTAAGTTAGTTTCACATTTATCATGTATACCTTGCCTTTTTCTTGGTATGATCAGTTTAATAGGTTACTTTAGCTTCTTTGAGGAGTGAGGTTTTTGAGAGTCTCACATATTCATGGAAACTAGGGTAGCTTAGGAATGTATTGGCTAACTCTCTTTGCATGCTAATATCCGCTTAGATTTTTGCTCATTTTTTAACTCAAGGAGGAGTAAAGGTTTAAGCGTGGGGGGATTGATCTGCACTGAAAAGCATGTGTTAACCAATTCATTTAACACATTTCTTATTATGTTTTGGTTGGTTGATTTATTGTTATGTTTAGCCGGTTTTACACAAGAGGTTTAGATAGCCATTGTTTTCTTTCTTGTCTAAATCCTTAGATATTGTTTTGTGAGATTATTTGTTTGATTACTCGTAAGCACTTCGGCACAGTTTTGCAAAAGGCCATCCGCAAAAGTGGTAACAGAAGTAGAAGGCTATTCGCAAGAATGGTAGTAGAGAGCAGACCACGAATTAAACCGTGGTAGTAGATGGAACCAAGCCCGGAGGAGAAAAAAGTCGAGGAGCAGTCAAAGAAGAACTGGCACAGCCATGTTAAACTACACAGGCATTGCCGGCCAAAAGGTATGGTTCCAGTAAGCTTTGGAATGGGCCATGTAGATCGGCATGGCCCGTGCTGGAAAAGTGCCTTGTGTGGCTAAGTATGGGCACGGGTCGTGCCAAACTATATAGCCCATGCAAAACCCAAGGCAAAATATGAAGACCATCCATGACAATTTAAACACCCGTGCTATCAGTTTTCAAGAAATCAACTCCTAGCCGATGACCCACAAGGATATATACGGCCCATATCATTCAAAAGTGGAAATAACACATACAACCGGTGGCCCGTGGAGATCTACATGGCCCGTGCAATTTAACTCATCAGGAAGGTGTTCCCATCCAGGGGCTCGTGACAAATGGAAATGGATGATCCTCCACCCATCATTGTCCGGTTGGGTTATAGCTAGATCTCTTTATGACAAAACACTCTCATGGATAAGAGCCAATGCACGCGCGGTAAAGCCGAGTGGACTATTATGTGGTAAAGCCGAGTGGACTATTATGGTACTCATGGCAAAGTGGCTCCTCTCTGTGCCAGTAAAGTTTCTCCAAAAGCTTCCCAATGAGAAGGTAGTCCTTGCTTGTGAGTCCTTGGAAATTCCTTCCCATATTTCTACCCAAAAGCTTGGGAGATCTCCTGATGTGTCATCGTTGATTCCTTGTTATCCAAGTAGAAATGGATGATCCTCCTCCCATCATTGTCCGTTTCTTGCTCTAAGGTTGCCATAAACTCCAAATTCCACCTTATATAAGTTTTGGAGAGCATCTCTAAGAAACACTCTAGGCATATCCAACCTAGAAAATTGGTGACGGGTTCGAGTAGACCTAGAGCTCTCAAGGTCTCCTTGCATGCAAACTTCGTCTCCAAAATGGTTCCCTTTGGGCTATTTAGGTACCTCTACCTCCAAGCTGCAACCCCGGAGATGTTGGTCAACCCCATGCTCAACCACAAAGGCGGGGTTAGGAGGAAGGGAGGGAGGCCAGAAAGTTGAGAAGTAGGAAGAAAGTTCGTGAGGCCAGAAATTTCATATTCTTGCAGAGTTTCCTTTTTGGCCTCACGAACTTTCTTCCTACTTCTCAACTTTTGTAAAATTAGATTTTATGGGTTTATCTCGAATTGGGATGGTAGCTTTCTGGATTCCCTAGCCTCATGTTGGCTCACCAGAGTGGCTTTGAGATTCTATTGGAAAACCCTTATCCCCTTTGGTAGGGTTGATGTTGAGTTTGTCCACCTCGGTTGTGCCCTTGATTCTCCTCGTGCCATCAAAAGTTAAGGTGATTGCAATACCGAGGATTGAAGGTATTTGTTTAGGGATCTTGTCTATCTCCTCCTTGGTTCCCTTTGAACCCTTGGTGTTACCCCCAAGAAAAATTTCAATTTCCACCATTGAAATCCAAAGCCTTCACTTCTACAAAGTATCCAACCACTTGCGTACATGTGTCACTAGGATGATAAAGACTACAAATGGCCCACCTTGACTTGTTGAGCTCTCACCTTCATAAATTCGTTCATCATCAAGGCAAGTGCTTGAACTTGCTCGTCTAACTTAAGAGAGTGAGCGGGCTCATCTAATGTCTTCACACGGGATTGGGTGCCATTTCTTTGAAGAATTCCATTGCATCCATGGGGCTCTTGTTAGGAACCATTGCAAGCCGTATTACCCATTCTCACATCCTCATCACAAATGCCTTCAAATAAGTAGTACACAAAATCACCTTCTTTGAATGGATGGTAGGGGCAACTTGCCAAAAATCTCTTGAACCGCTACCAATACTCATAGAGGGACTCTTATAACATTTTAGTGATTTGATGCAATTATGTCACAAATTTTTCACACATTGATGATTGTGTCAACTAAGTCATACATTTAGATAAAGCTTCATTTATTGTTTTGTCATAATTTGGAAATTTAATAAAGTGTCGCATATATGTCACAAGAAAGGTGATACACCAAAAAATGACACAATTGTGCCATAAATTTGCAACATATTTATAGTTGTGTCATCTAAGACCTTTTACTAAAGTGTCGTAAACTATGTGCCATGAATTTGAGACGCTATAGAAAGTGTCTCTTATATGTCACTAAAAAGGTGACAAACTAAAGAAGTGACATGACTATGTCATAAACTCGCAACAAATTCATAACCGTGTCATCTAATTGTGACATTTAAGTAAAGTGTCATAGATAGTATGTCGTAATATTGAGACACGAACTAATGTGTCGCATACGTGTCACAAGAAAGAATACATAACGAAAAATGACGTAAAAATCTCGCAAATAAACAACAATAAGCTTTAAGTGTTGCAAATTTATGACATTTACACATTGGTCGCATGTATATATTTCACAAAAGGTCAACTTTCTTGCAATTTTCGCCGATTGCTAAATGTTGGAAAGCTATTTCTTTAAACCTACAAACTTGCAAGCCGAAAGTACTTTTCAAGGAACCTCTGTTTCATGCCCATCCAAGAGGTGATGCATCCAGTTGGAAGATAATATAGAAAATCCTTGGCTGCGTTTCTCAGCGAAAAAAGGAAAGGATCTCAGGTTGTATTCCTCTTCAGAAACTTTGGGTGGCTTCATATTAGTGCATAATAGGTGAAACTCCGACAAGTGCTTGTTCGGGTCTTCACCGGCCATCTCATAGAAGGTAGGTAGGCATTGGATCATACCGATCTTCAACTCACAAGTCATATTCAGTGGCAAAGGGGGGAAGACAATGTATTGGGGTTGATTCTCCAAGTTCAGAGCCATCAACTCCCTAAGGGTACGATTGTCCTTCGCCATTTCAATAGTCTCTATAACAATCGGTCGTTGTGGAGCATCTACCCTAGCTCTCCTCCTTCTCCTTCTCTGACCACATGTATTATCTGGTAGATAGTGCAAAAGTTCCTAAGTTTGTAGTACGAGCATGTACCATAAACTAGAAACTAGACAATACTAAACTAAAGACAAACACAAGTAATCGGAAAAAATATCCCAAAGGCTCAACACCAAAAACAACCAAAACTATGTTTTTTTTTTCTAAAAAACAATGACACTAACTACTTAACCAACTAGTATGCAAGTTAACGGTTAAATATTTAAACTAGCATCCCCGGCAGCAGCTTCGAAATTTGATCGCAATCTGCGGGGTTGTTAAAACTGTCAAAATTTGTACAAGAGATAGGATTAACCCATGGAGTGCTAAGGACCAAAAAAATATATATTTATAATGTTTCTCTCATTCTTAATACTAAGCTACTAAAAAGGTATATAGCGGCATGTTCCGGGTCGTCCACAGAGATACTAGGACTTAAAGGTTAACTATGTAAAGCTGTGATAGAGTCATCAATCTGATCACATGTCAGGAATAACTAATGTCGTAAAATAAGGTTTGTGGGTTTTATCTACAACTATAATCATGCAATGACAAGAACGAATAAACTATGTAAAACTGTAACTTAGGGATTTGAGTTACATGACCAGTAGTATATTTTGATCTTAAATTCAATCAAGTACAAGATGTATAAACCTATCCAAATACTTATGTCACATAGTCTGATCGGTGGTTAACACTTTCCTCTATCTGTCACATAAGGATGCTCTCGTTTTCTTCCACCAATACCGCCTCCATAATTAGGTAAGTGCAACAATGGCCCTGTTGCTGTACAATTATATTCATTTCTCATAAAGAACTACATCCCGAGAACTCCACTATAAATGCTTCTCCCTATACCTATAGAGGCAAAAAGATTGGCATCTTATGCTTCACTTTAGGGTTGCAGCGACTATAGTCGAATTACGCCTACCCTAGTTTCTACTAAGCTATCTTTATCTATAACCTTTCAAGATCCAGTCCAGCTAACTAGTGTATGTTCATCGAAATGGTGCTTGTGACCCACATACATGCACTCATACATTCAATAGTCTCTTGCTCCCTCTATTACATCTATATTTCACTCCCCTGGGGATACCAATAAATGTGCCAACATGAAAGTAGACTAAGGTGTATGCCACCATAGTGTATCAATCATGCAATTAACAAGAATTTAAAGCGCAAGTCAACATAATAATCATAAGCATAAAAGGATAGGAAGATCTAAGAATCTCACAGAATAACTACCAAGTCATGAATACAAATATAATCCCCAAGCTAAATCACTACTCCCTAAGCATTGAACCCAAATATTTCATTAGATTTAATGCCCTTGGGAAAAAGAAATAGAAGATAAAACTAAGAGAGAAGATTTAGTCCCTTTCTCTCTCTACCTACTATTGGCAAATTAGGAGAATGAAAATAAACTAGGCTAAAACTTAAACCCTAGTAGACATAGGCTCCTATGTAGAGTAGTAGACCTTTAAAAATGCCTAAAAAGAGGAACTTAAACCTTAGCAGCCAGCTGGAACAGGTTGTGCTGCTCAGCATGGCACGACCCATGTAAACCAGTACGGGCCGTCGGTTGGGCGCTGGTCCAGGCCATCTGAGTCCATGACCACACCAATTATCATGGACGGCTGGTTAGGAACACCTTCTCGATGAGTTGAATGGCATGGGCCTGTAAACCTTCATGGTACACCGACTGGATGAGTGATTTTCACTTCTAAATGACACATGCCGAGTATATCCTTGTGAGCCGTCAGCTGGAGTTGATTTCTTAAAACTGATGGCGGGGTTGTGTAAATTGTCACGATTGGTCTTCATATTTTTCCTTGAGTTTTGTATGAGCCATGTAGTTTGGCACAGACCGTTCCATACGAAGCTGCACGAGGCGCTATTCCAGCACGGGCCGCACTGATCTACACGACCTGTACAAGAGATTTCTGGCTCCATACCTTTTAGCTGACACAGCCCATGTAGTTTTGCACGACCGTGCTAGTTATTCCTTAGTCTCTCCTCGACTCCTTTCTCCTCCGAGCTTAGTTCCATCTATAACCACATTTAAATTCATGGCCTTCTATCTACTACCATTCTTGCGAATGACATTCAACTATCTACCACCCTTGCGGATGACCTTCTACAAAACTACGCCAAAGTGCTGACAAACAATCTAACAAATAAGCTCACAAAACAAGATCTAGATATGCTCGTAAGGACATAACATCCAATAGGTATAATAAGTCTACAAAACTAAGGATTTAGACAAGAAAACCAACAATATCTATCTAAATCCCTTGTAATGTAAACCCGAATAAACCTAGAAATCAACCAACCAAAACATAATAAGAAACGTGTCAAATGCATTGGTTAACACATGTTTTTTGGTGCAGATCAACCATGCACTAGTGTGGGAAGGAGGGATCAAAGGCGGTTCTATCAAATCAGAGCAGGCACGTTGTAGGTGACTTCTTTGGCCCTGAATTTAATGAAGCAATAGAATGCGGTTATTTTCCACCTTCCTTTAGTCGAAGGATACTCCTTTAAAATGGTTCCGAGTTTGGGACTCGGGTGATTTCATTGGCTGAGCTTGCCACTTCCGGGACCAAAAGCTACACTAGGTTCCGGTACCAGAACTAATGTCGGAGCCAATGAAAAGGCTTCTGAATCGGGTCCAATTTTTTGTCAAAATCGGGTTTTTTATATATAATTTTTTATTTACGTAAGATTAATTATGAGCTCATAAATATCGTTGGCTCTTAAGGTTCCGAGTTCTGAAAATAAAAAATCGATCCTTTAGTTTCTAATAGCAGAAACCTGCGATTGACTTCCAAGCTCGTATGTAATTTCAGCAGTTATGGCAACATATATAATTATTTGGAAAACCCGGCCTAAAATAGCCCCAAATCACCAATAATGTTTCCGAAAAATTTCTAATACATTGTTAGGGTTTGCTATAGACATTGCTACACAATAAATTATCCATACATAGGAATAAAAATCACATAGATTCTATTCCGTACAAACCATCTAAACTTTATAAATTTCTAACACTATACAACATGATTGCAGTTTCAACACAAATCTATAGACAATGTTAATCAAGAAATTATCTACAGATAAGAATAGAAGATAATCAAATTCTATTCCACAAGATACATGTCATGAGTGTTGAGATATGTTTCATAATACCACGATAGGTCTTCTAAGAGTTGCGGATCAGACATTTATTAGATGTCTTGCCAAACAATTTCTTGCCACGTTGATATCATCCTGTGATTACGACTTGTATTCCTTTGAAAAAATCTGTGGACAATAGAATATAATAAAATAGTTTGATTAGGTTAGTAGTTTATCTTTGAAACAATAAAATTAAATTTTATGAACTTCATACTTACTTTATCAATCTCTAGGTAATCCAACCGGATATCTTTAACGCACTTGGCTGCATATAACATTACGTAGTACCCACACACCAATGTTTTTACTTGTTTCTTGTACTAATTTATGTGAATGAAAATAAGTTAATAAAAAATAAATTGAATTGATTTAGTAGGTGATACTTGTAGAATTTTGAAATTTTATTTGGACTATGTGTGAGTCATTTTGAAGATTAGACTCTTTAAATTCAACCCCCCCC
>JAULKM010142051.1:0-18182 GCA_032355605.1 Rubia tinctorum | reverse complement strand
TTAACCTAATAAAATATGCATGCTCTGATATTAAATGAACAAGTATTCTTTGTGAATAGAAAATCCAGATCTTGTTAGAAAATCCAGATCCAGATCTTTGTGAATAGAAAATCCGTAAAATATTGTAAGTTTGAACAATCATTAGACATTATCATGAAAAAGAATACTTGTTCATGAAAAAGATGAAGCCGTTACAGATGAACAATCATTAGACATTCTATGTACATTCATTCGTAAGAACAATCATTAGACATTATCATCATTAGCGAAGTTAAATATTGTAAGTTTGAATTTTTACCTGGAGGAGGATGAGAAAATCCATATTTTGGATTAGTAATTGAATCTTTCCACACTGTAACAACATGGACACTTCCTTCCCATCCCACATTAATAAATGTGAACATTTTGTCAAATAAACAACAAGCCAAGACATTCCAACTTTTACCACCCTTACGACTTCGAAATTGCACACCATTTCATCATTTATAATTGCTTCTATAAGAGTTTCATCCAAAGCCCCATTAGCATTCTGCACAATAACATTAATTCTTGATGAATTTGTTAAAAAGTAACTATATAGTCATAATTTGTCTTATAATTATGAAGAATATAATCTAGAATATACCTGAAAATAAGGCCAATATTGTGAGTCGTATGCAACCTCTCGAGGGACCTCTGATAAATCACGATGTGGTCTAATGATATCGTTCGACAATATCACCAAATCATCCAACACTTTCTTGAAATACAAACCTATTGTTGTTGGAGATAATTTAAATATGTAGGTTGCATTACAATAGGATTGTACCGTAGCCATTATGTATAAACACATTGCTTCTTGCTCGGGTACCTTTACAAATATATTATCTTCTTACAGTTGTCTTTCAATCATCAAATTCACTAGACGCACAAAAATATCTCTATCAAGTCGGAGTTGCACCTGGCACACATCAGGATGTTCAGTTAACAATATGTGTACATATTCAGCACCACTTTGCCCTCCTCTTGGTCGTTGTCTTGATGATGATTCAGGTTGTTCCCTTGATTCACTTGGTGATCCTTCTTATGGAAGTATTCTTTTAAATTCTTCCAATGCAATAATCGTAGCAGCAATTCTAATTGTATCTTCCATTCTGCACTGGAAACAACATTAAGCCATTTAATGCATAACCTTTAGAGTGAAATATAAGATGACATAAAAAACATACATAACCTTTAATTCATGCACAATTACATAACATCAGTTATCAAAAACACACGACCACACACCACATTACTCACAAAAAAAGTCACTTGAAAAATTCATCATAAAAAAACTACCAACATTAAATCCAAGTCATCCGATATCCAACATCCAACACATTAAATGAAATACATAAAAAATAATTCACCTACGCATAACAACATAACATCCAACATCCCAATACATAAAACACAAACTACAAGATCCTCAAACTACACATCTGAACATCTGAAATTGTACTTCTTCTGATTATGCTTCTTGAATGCCAAGAAAGTTTCCGCGTTCTCCCTAATCTTCAAGTAGTCCAAGGAATGCACAAATAATTCATCACCAAACTCTTCAAACACTCTAAGCATTGTCATATCTTCACAACATTTCTCAGCCAATGTTAGTTGAATAGGTTTTTCCTTCTCAACCATTTTCTTCATTGCCTGAATTTCAGCCTCTTGATTCCTCGCGCAAATCTCAGCAATACGAGTTAGCATCTGAAGAACATATTCATAGCTACTATTTCTTCTTTTCCTCTTACCTGAGTCATAAGTTTTCTTACTTCCACCAATGTTACTTCCACTAACCCTCTGAACACCATCCACTGAGTTATTTTCTTCACCTGATGAGGTATTGTATCCCCCCATCCGCTGTATCAACTTGAACATCTCTACTATCTCCAGACCCTTCTTACATATCAAGATCCACAAGTTTTTTTACCTTTATTCCCAACAGATGGTGGCTTTTTCACACTCAAATCAACCACTTTCTTACCCTTTTCCAAGATATGATGCTTTTTTTCCATTCCGGAGAAAAATAATCACCCATACAACGAGCAGTTTTACCTCCAAATAAGATTTCCAACAACGGAATATTGTTCATATCACCCTTAAACACGGATAAGGCAACCCTGGAATGCTTTTGTAAACAAATAAAAATTACTTTCAATTTCAAAGGAAATAATTAACAACATATATCAATATATGCAATATTAATCATATAAAACTTACGAGTCTATAGGCTTCGTATCTTTCCATCTAACACATCAATTTCCTTAGTCACAGGATTGGATGAAATGCCCGATAATTTTGCAAATCCAACCAACACTTGTATTTGTCCCTCATGTCAAAGTAATGGTTTTTGCACTACTAGCTGTTTGTATTCAACTCAGTTTATTATATTTTATTTAAATTCAATTCAGTTTGCTATATTTATTTATATTCAGCCCAGTTCAGTTTGTTAAATTTATTTAAATTCAGTTTGTTATATTTATTTAAATTTAGTTCGGTTCAATTTATTATATTTATCTAAATTCAGTTCGGTTTAATTAGTTATATTTATTTAAATTCAGTTCAGTTCAGTTTATTATATTTATTGAACTTCACTTCACTTCACTTCTGTTCAGTTTATTATTTAACTCCAGTTCAATTCAGTGTAGTATATTTATTAAAATTCAACTCAGTTCAGTTTATTATATTTATTTACATTCAATTCAGCTCTAAACATCTCAATAATCTCCAAACATCTCCATAATCTCATACCATCTCCTAACATCTCCTAACATCTCATATCATATCCTAATATCTCATATCATCTCCTACCATCTCATACCATATCCGTTTCAGCTCAACTGGACAGGGCCTAACTCATTTGGGGTCCGTTATTTTTGGTGAAGTCTCAACCTCTTAGTTGGATCTTTGTAAACTTGAATATGGAGCCACTGCTCATAACTCTTTTATGGTTATTAAGTCTAACGGTGGTTAAAAAGAGTTTATCTATACTCATATGGGTCATCATATGGATTGAAACATGTGGATTTGCCCATTTTAAGTTGCGAGTTTAGTGATTTTCAACTCGCGGGTTGAGTGTGTTTGTGCCAACCCATATTTGACCTGACTCATTTTTAACCCATCATAAAGCGGGTTGAAATGGGCCATACCTATATTATATCAACACCCATATTACCCGACCTGTATATGACATGTCCGCCCATTTTCCACCCCTATTAAATGTCATAAATAAATTTGGAAATTTATTGTGCAATTATATAAAAAAAGGTTGAGATATTTATATACCATTTCCTTCCCTGAAACCCTAAGTAGCACCGGTACGATTTTGGGTACAGGTACGGGTAGGGGATTCGAAATACGAGTACGAAATGGGTACGATTATAAATAAAAATTAAAAATATATTAATACTATTATTAATAATTAATCATTTCTGAATCAAAGATAATATGATTTTATATTATAAACAATTTAAAGTAAATGAAAACATCAAATGTAGTTTAAACTTAATATTTATCACAATAATTAGCAAATAAACTACTACATAACAAGATTCTAATTCGATGTCTTAAACAATTAGACTAAAATAAGTAAACACCAAATAAAATTCATTGTCCAAATCAAAGAAAAATATAAAAATAATCATGAAAAGTGAATGAAAAACATCAATTTTCAACAATAAACTCTTTCTCCAATTCCGGCAAACGAATGGTTATGCTCTATTTTTCAACTTTTCCTTTTTTTTCTTATTTTTAATTTTAATTTTTTTATTCAGAATTAATGGGTACAATGTACTCCATATTGATCGTACCCGTATCCGGTCAAAATATCCAAAAAGTCAAACTGTACCGGGAACGTCCCCAAACCGAATCTGCACTGAATCCGTACCCGGTATGTATCCGGTATGGGTACCGTGACCTATTTACCGTACCCGTGCTACCTAGTTGAAACCCCTCCTCAATTGCTGCCATTGATCTCGACGAGTAACCGCTGCTCATCCTCCCCATGTCACCGCCACCAGCAATAAATTCCGGCAGAGGTTCACCAATCTCTACGTCACGCCTCATCCTACCCGCGGTTTTCCATCCCGAGCTGCCGCGGCGATGCAGTCCTCCCCAATCGCTGCCATGGATTCCAACGAGTAACCGCTGCTTTTTCTCCTCGCGCCACAGCCTCTAGCGATAAATTCCGGCAGAGGTTCACCGAGCTCCACATCGTGGCTCGTCCTCCTCACAACGTTGTGGCGAGCTTGCTGTTCAAAAATGACATTGTCATTTTCGTCGCCTCTAGCGCCGCCTTGTTGACGGAGGTGTATCCGCCGCCGGACCTGATGTCAGCATCGTCGTACTTGAATGAAATACTCTGCTCCTTGCACAAGACGACGATCAGGTTCGTGAGTGCCTTGTTCGGAATTAGATCGGCGTGAGCAGTAATTTTTTTATTCCATTCATGTAGCGTTGTTTTAGTATCTGCAATGTGGTGAATCTCATTATTTGTTGCTTTTAAATCTCACTTCGTGTGGTTTTGAGTACTTGAATCGATGTGAGCAATTATTTTTTGAGTCCATTTCTTGTGGTTTTGAGTACTTAAAAGTGTGTTCTTTATTTTTGGAAATTTTGTGATCGATTTTACCAAATTTCTATGTGTTTGCTTTGATTTCTTTCGGAAGACGAGTTTGTCTTTTTTTTTAAATTTAACGTAGGGGTGTTTTATGGATCCCCTCAACCAATTAATAGTGCCCAAATAGGGATTTACAAAAAAAGGTCCAAAATAGTTTGAACCCTCCTATTTGAGACAAAAAGAAGAGTTAAACTGCCAACTGAATTTTATGGGGTTAAAAACTTGTGTTTCCATATCCAAATCCTCCACCACTGTGTTAGATTTGTTATGGCCAGACATCTTTAAAAACCCATAACGTTGGCATGCTCATCAATATTAGAACCTTCGACAAAACCTGTAATTCAGTGCTTTAATTTTCGAAAGTGAGGGAAAAGGTTGTCTCTTCTAATCAAGAAGTTGATCTTGTTCGACTCTCTGATTTGGTTCCACCTCGTTGGATTTTTAGTCCTTGCTGCTCTTCTAACGAGTTGATCCGCAATCTGATTGCCTTCCCTCATTATGTGACTGAAGTGGAAAACTCCTCTCATCTCGGTTTTTCTAATTTTTCTGACCATTTGGGTGAGCTGCCACGGTGCGATCGACTCAGATCTTAGAATACTGACAGGCTGTGCACAATTTGTCTCTATGATTGTTGGTTGATTTTGATTTAGTGCCCAAGACATACCTGCAAAAATAGATAGCAACTCAGCGTGTAGAATAGACATTATGAGACGTAAATAAATCAGAGAAGCAGCATATATCATAGATCCCCTTGAATTCCTCACAACAAATCCCAAACCTGTTGAAAGATGTATGATAGAGGCATCAATATTCACTTTCAGACCTGATTCAGGTTGTTTCCATCTAAGCAATGTAATGCAGGGACTAAAAATTCTTAGAAAAGAAGGTATCAAGCCACAGTTTACCAAACCTTGGTCATTCACTTTTGTATGGATTTTATGAATAGAGTACAACAAATATGAATGATTAATGAAGGCTTTCCACACCATCCGTGTATTAAAAACCTGTTTCTGGAAAATGAAATTATTTCTAGCCTTCCAGAGCTCCCAAACCATTATCACCGGAAAGTTTTGCAGAATGGATAGTTTTACTGGTGAAGAACAGTTTAGAGACCAGTGGTATGTTATTCTATCATGAATAGAGTGGAAATTCTAAATAGGTAAAGCCATTATAGAATGGAAGTTAAGCCACAGTTGAGAAGCAACCACACAATTGTTTAAAAAATGGGAAAGTGAATCAACATTATAACATTTGATAAATTTAGATGCTAAGTTAATTCCCATTCTAATGAGGATGTTATCAAAAGTCAGATCATTATTCAATATCTTCCAAGCAAATATGGATATTTTGTTAGGTAATATTGAACTCCAAACCTTTTTTAACATTACTAACGGTTCCCTTTTATTTCTTAATGCATTATATGCAGATTTAAAAGAGAAGCAACCGGAGATATCCTGCTTCTTCCTCTGTTCTCCTCCTTCTCTTCATGGTTGAGCAAGGACTAATTGATGTGGGGTAAGACACTTCTCATTTAATCCTAATGTATTTGATAATGGCAACACCATCGACTTCTAAACCAAAATAGTCCAACTCTGTCCAATTTATGTCTTGCATTTTAAAATGACTATTGACATTACAGATATAACTGAGGCTGGTTAGTTATCTTCTTATTCTTAGTTGCCAACCTTATTATCTTGACCATTTTTATAAGACTCATCAAATATTCTAGATTGTTTGTAATGTGACTGAAGGTTAGAAAGCATAAGAGTTGACCTAATAAACCATAACTATGGCATTATCTCTCTATGCGGGATTAGTTATTTGGATCATATCTATTATCATGTTTAATTGAGACATGGTGTGTTGTTTATATGTGATATATAGCATTATAAATTGTTTATTTTACCTATACACTTCAAAAACATTCTTTTGCCTGAGCTGCCATGGAAAAATATGATAATTGAAGTGCTACAGATTAGTGTTTACATGAGGTTTTATTCTTCTAATGAGGATTTTTTAATCCCATTTTACCGTTTATGACTATCAGTGGAATTAGTGATTGGAATATAGATTTAAGATTTTAATTAGGTAATCTTTACATTTCTATTTACCTACCTATTTCCCCCCCTTTAGTATTAGCAAGAATGTATGTATCGAACATGTCTTTTATTTTTATGTGGATTCGTCTTAAAGATAAATTATAAGATCTCACGGTTTGGCTATGTTTGTGTGATCTAGAAAAAGCATGATAGAGCTTCATCCTCCTTTCCTAAGGTGAAATTGTACTTTTATACTGTAGAAAAATGTTGATAAGCAATCCAACCTTGTTATAACCAGAGCACTACAATCTAAGATAATATTTATAGTCGCTTCTCTATTACTACCAACAACTAGAAACTAGACATGGGTATGTATGGGTCGTACACAGAAAATAGGGGTTTAGAAGATAGTTTCATTTAGTAACACATGCTCATACATGGAGGGGGGGAGGGGGTTTAGTGATATGCTACAAACTACAAGTATAGAACTAGTAGAAAATCTAGCATGCAAAATGAACAAATAGAGTAAACATGAGGGCATTTTCTTCACATGTTTAGTATTTGAACTCGATCCTCGATTCATATTCACACAATCAAGTACATCCTAATCTAATGCTCAATTACACCTTGTGGAGAGTTTGAACCACCAGGAATAACCCCCAAACTGTCAATTCAAGGGCTACATCCCGTCAACATATCACACCTTCTCCTAAATAAGCTAAAGATGCATTACCACCGACTACCTCTAGCCCTTAATTGTGGACCACAAAAAGTAAATTAAACCCAGGAGTAGTATGACACCTTAGGACATCCAAGGTGAATACCCGTTCTAAGCCTAGCTTGTGCCACTTAGAAAATTAGTACCTCGCTCTTTCCCTTTAGGATTTTATCAACCTAGAAGCCATAAACTCGGTATATGACCTTCAAGATTGCCCTATAACCCGAACATGATTTATGAAGCATATCCAATCGTTAGTAATTCATGTATCATCCCTAAACTGATCTAATCCCGCAATTGAGCCTAATATAATTCAATGACCAACAATCATGAATAGTTGTCAATCCTAGATACGACCTTCATGTTAACCATTAACCAAATCGATAAATAGATGAAATGTTTCCAGGTTCATTCCCAAGCCTAGTGTTAAATCGTGGTATAATTATAAATAGTTATGATTCGTAATTTTAATCATTCAATAATTATGGCATTATACACAGGCAAAAATGATAATCAAAGAATTAATTTGGAAAATATTAGAATCTCACAAATTATGACAAAACATGTTTAGCAAAAAGTCTCAAGAATAAATTTAGCCTAATCTACAATAACCCATAACAAGGAATGGATTAAAGATGCAAAACATAGTGACATAAATGACAAGAGAATGAAAAAGTACATATTTTTTCCTAGAAGTCTTCCTACTTATCCATTGGATAAAGGAATGCTTTTATAGATGGGAAGAGAGAGACAAAGAGTAAAAATCAGCCCTAGAAAACCCTAGCCAACTCACGGCACGAACTGTAACAAGAAATACGTTCCATGCCTAAGTTCTAGGTATAGTCCATGCAAATATGCATGGTCCATTCCATGGGCTTGTTCATGAGGCTTGGGTCCGTTCTCATACATACGGACCGTTCATATTTTACACCTAGTTCCTAGGGCTTGAAATTTGATCCTCGAGCTTTTTGAAAAATACGGACCATGAAAATTTGCATGATCCATTCCCTGGGTTTTGAATTTTCAGGTCTTGTAGCTTCTAAAAAACACGGCTCGTGCCCTTTGCTTCATTCTTTCTTCTTATTTTCTCTTATTCTGTCCAAATCAAAGAATTATTCTACCACCATATAATTGGCCTTCATTCTACTACTATCCTTGCGAATGACCTTCAATCTACTATCATTCTTGCGAATAACCTTCTCTGATGACTGATCTCCGATAAGCACACAATATCCAAATGTATAATGATCAAATAATAGAGAAAAAAATACTAGAAAACTAAATTCTTACAAAATAGGAAAATTATGGTGATTAACCACACAAGTTGATTCTGGCCCTCGATTCTATAAAATATCTAATATACTGGATAACCACTAACAAAACACAATAAAAATGGGTATCAAATGTATTAAGTAGATATCATATTACTGTCTCATCGAATGTCCCACACTTAGACATTTACTCATCATCGAGTAAGAAAGAATAAAACCCCATGATGGTTTCCTAAACTCTATCCCCCGACACAATCGACTACCCTTATTCCTAGAGTTACCCTAACCTAAAACACAAAGGCTCACCTATCTTCATATCTTGACAGATTCTAACCACCAAGACAACACAAATTCATGCCAAATAAGAATGAAGTATAAGAATCCAAAGTAAATTAATAAGAAATCTGACTATTCCCAAAAGTTCCACTAATAGGTAAAACGAGCATTCAACAATTTTCATTTATATTATTTTATCTCATTTTTCCCATGATTCCTCTCGAGTTTTCTTTCTAGCTTATCTTTTCTTCCAATACTCACACCTCAGCCTTTATCTCAATTCCAAGCCTCTTATTTTAGTATTGTCCGCTGTTTCAGGTTTTTAACCTATCCATGCCTCCCAAATTTTGCTGAAGGTGCCTTTTTGGATTTTCAACATAGCTGGTTCTTTTTCTTTTTGTTTTTTTTTTCAAAATTTCTGAGATAAATCAATGCTCCTTCAGGAGCTCCTTATTATTATATAAAACACAAAAGAAACAAACTTTTAATGATTTTTCAGTATCCTAATCTTCCTTCCTCATACTTAAACTATGAATTGTCCCTAATGCATTTAAATAATTGATAATAAAGGTGAATTAAGGGAAGAAAGATACTTACACTAGGACCACACTGGTCCTGCCCTGTCGCGCTATATTGCTCCTCTCTCGCTCTTCCTCTCGCCGATGCTGCCTTTTTGTAGGGGTCAATTCCCTGAAAGCCTTCGACATTGGATGCTTGATCCTAGTCATAAGTAACTCCACACTTTCCTCTTATACGTTGGCCCACTGGTCTATGAATTAGGACTCTTGCTGGTTCTCCTCTTCTATAGAGACAACTCTTTATCCCCAACCTCTTATCTCATAGCCACATTTCTCAAGTTTCTGCACATATTGCCCTTGTTGATGGCTTAAACCATCGAAAGCAAGACTAATTCCCTGATTTTTTAGCTATAGCTCTGGAGTTGTTGGTCGAAAGGCTGAAACTGCTCCAAAAAGTCAAGTGGTGGGGCTAGCAATGGCTAGGTTGCTCGGGTTGCCCATTTTCCACCTCGAATGCATTCAGAGTATGCAACGTGGCATGAAACTCCATTGCATACATGGGATCTAGGGCAAGGAATAGGTCCTTCATTAGGGTGTCATCCAAAATGGCTATTCGGTTGGGCTATGGGAGATCCATGACGCGAGACACTATATTACAACCATATAACCATATGAAGCAATTCTCTGAGGTGGTAGTCGTAATCATCTTCATGTCCTACAATTTTTTGATTTTTATAACATTCCCAACCGATCTCGCCCCACCACTTTAACACCGTTAGACCGAACATGTCCTGAGCGTTGGGCTAATAATCTGACCATGTCATATATGGGTTCTCCCAGCTCCCTGCTTCACTGTTTGCTCACAACCTCGCACTAAGTAATCTACAAGATCCTTGTACCTTCTTCTTTCCGGCGACATCGAACATAGCACTCTCACATTAAAGTTTCTACATTGGGCAGTCTCTCCATGACAGAAGACAGTTACGAAAAGGAAGCAGTGGCCATATCTTATTGATGGGTGAACTTTCATAGTGATTCTTCCTCTACTGATTTGGTCCATCCCAATTATATTGTGCCAAAATATATTCAAGGAGTATTCTGAATCTCTTTTTTGGAATATCACTTGCTAATGTCCAACCAAATGTTTCTGCCACCTCACGTTATATCTTTGAAAATTCCTCGTCATCCAAGTGAAAGGTGAGGTAATACACACCATTTTCATCAACATTTTGCTCCAATGTGGCCAAGAATTCAAGAATCCAACTCTGATAAGTTGGGGAGTGACACTCAAAGAATCCCCCAATCCTATTTTGCTTAGCAAATAGCGAACCGGTTCCTACAGGCCTAGTTATTCAAGCGTAAATTGTAAGCGAATTTGGTTTCACGTATTACTCTACCATTGCGGGTGGCATTCTTCCACTTCTGAATTGTACACCCGGTGATGTTCTTAAGTCCCATATTGGCGGGGTTAAGAATGGGTGCAAGAGCTCGAGAGGATCTAGCATTTTCCACTCAGATCATCTTATATCCCATTTCAATAACAATGAACAAACTAGGGTAATAGTAACACAACAAAGATGTTTTTTTCAAAAAAAGAGAGTTAGCAAGAGATTCAACTCTACCACTACCAAGTTTTCCACCTAATCGACAAAACTATCTTACAACCTCCCTCCCTCCCCCCCCCCCCCCACACACACACATAAACTTAAACCCACAAGTGTACGCAATTTATGGTCAACATCACCCACATTCAATCACACAAAATAATCACCTAAAACAAGTCTCAACATACCAACCATACATAATACCAAGAATCTTTTTATTATAAAAATTAAAGCTAATACCTAGATAATGGAACTTGGAGAATTAAGTCTAAATGTGAATCCACAATTTTGATTGCCTGTTGTAAAAAGGATTTGCCTCTATTAAGAAATAGTGGGAAAATCCCCAAATAATAGGGTTCTTGGCTTCCTAGGTGACTGGTGAGAATTCATATTGTTTTTGGAATAGGGTTGATAAGGGTTTTGAGGAAGGAAAGTAGAAAATTAGTTTAGGTGGAGGCTTTAGGACATTTTTGGCGAGTTGGGGTGGTAGTGGAAAGCAAATGGTGGTGGCCATGGTGGGGAGAAAGAAAGAAGAAGGGAGGATAAATGTTGCACACTGGATAAGGGTTGTATTGTGCAATTTGTGCTAGCTGACGCAAATCGAAATTGGTAGGGAAACCCACTTCATCTGATGTGGCACGGATCTTGCCAAGTTGCATGGTTTGTACTTCCTTGTTCCTTACAGGGACCATGTAAGTTGGCACAAACTGTGTTTTCTGGCTGTTCTTGGGATTCTTATCCCATTGGTTCCTTATTCGATCCCAACCTCCTCCTCATGCACCAAAAACATGAAAACTAGCATAAACATGTCCTAATCATCGAAATCAACCAAAGCAGGTTCAAAACACAACAAAAAAGAAATTACATGAAATTGAATAAAGATAGAATATAGGAAAGTGTATATTTATTGTCGCCATGGCTTATTCTAAGTTATCATTCATGCTCAATAATATACACCTTGGGGTCCCCGAGGTAACCATCGTTAACTCCACCCTTTACCTCTTGATGTCTCGGCCTCCACATTTGCCTCCATTTGAAACTTACATTGGGTTCCAATTAACACACTTCCCATCTCTCACACTGTTATATGTTTTCAGGAGCTTCTTGAGGAGAGGAGGAGGAGAAAAAGGTTTTGTGTCTCCCGCTCCTTGTTCTACCCGCTGCATATTAGTATTGAACAATTTTGCACAATAATCATCATTAAATGAAAGCATACTAACATCATGTTTTGGCTCCTTATTAGCATCTTCATCAATTTTGACCAACTTCATGACATGGCAATATCCAAATTTCTTCAAGGTTCATTCAATTCAATAGCTATGCTTATCCCATTGCAAAAGGTATATGGATTGAAATAATTTTTTGATTTATACATTTTAAATCCTACCTTTTCCTCTTAATCCTTTAAGGTCATTGTCCAATTATGTATATCAATCTTTGTCCTCACCATTTTTAGAAATAGTCTCCCCAATATATATGGGGTGCATCTCCATAATGCGATATGTCAAGAACATTGAAATATGTGGAAAATACAAGCTTATCAATTTCAACCAATACATGTTTAACTACCCACTAGGACTAGCTTGAGAATGATTGACCAATTGAATTATAACCCATATTTCTTGCAATTCCCCTAAATTTAGAGTTTTGAAAAGGGTAAGGTTGTTTACGACCCAGGTTGAAGCCTTGACCACCGTTATAGTTGGAGAGATTCTCCCAGTTCTCCCTCCATCTAAAATTTAGGTGGTCTCTCCATCCGGGGTTATAAGACTTAGAGTATGGGTCATACTTCTTTCCAAACACTTGGTTCCTTTGGAACCTTTGGTTTTGACTTTTTGCTCCTCTATAAACATTGTTGGTTTGGAATCCTTGTCCTTGGTACCCTACGACCTTAACTTTCTTGTGTGAATCATCTTGCAATTGGGGACACATGTCAGTTGGGTGATCTAGTGAACATATCCCGCAAGATTTCACTTGTTAAAGCCTCTCCTTCATAAACTCTTAATTATGAAGGTAGGATCTTGGACTTGCTCATTTAGCTTAGGGAGGTAGGTTTAACTTCATTTTGCATCTTGATCCTCGACCTTGTTCCGAATTGTCTTGTTATATTGGTCATCTCATCAAATAGGGCTATAGAATCCTTGGGACTCTTGTTGGCTATAGATCCATTACAATCCAGGTTCACCATTCACATTTCCTCGTCCGGGAATCCTTCGAAGAAATAGTAACCAACAATCTCCCCATCCTTGAAAGGGTGATACACGAAGCTTGCTAGCAACCTCTTGAACCTTTCCCAATACTTATAGAGATTCTCGTTGGGGCATTAAGAAATGTTTATCAACTTCTTCTTCAACCCTGCCAATTTGGACGGGAGGAAAAAACTTCTGAAGAAATTTTCTCTTCATATCCATCCAAGTGGTGATGCAACTCATTGGGAGATAATATAGCCAATCTTTTGCCGTGCCATTTAAAAAATAAAAAAGCTCAAAGAGTGTAATCGTCCTCCAAAACTTCATTTGGTTTCATGTTGGTGCACACTAGATGGAACTCCGAGAGGTGCTTGTTTGGAACCTCACCACTCATCACGTGAAAAGTTGGGAAACAATGAAGCATGCCCGACTTTAGCTCTCATGCCACATTTAAAGGAAGTGGCAGAAAAAACTATGCATAATGGTTCACTCCCCATGTTTGGAGCTAAAAGCTCCCTAAATGTTGATTGTATACAACCATAATGTCTTCCTCTACTATAGGTGGTGGTTGTGGGATCTCGGTGATAGCTCATGGTCTCCTTCTTGGTCTCCTAGGGAAACATGGGAGGTCAGGAATACAAAGTGTAAGGGCTCTAGGTTATGGGCACAGGTATGTACCATAGTCTAAGAGCCAAAGCAATACAATCCATTAATAAACAACAAACACCAAAGATAATAGCAATACACAACCAATAGCACAACTAAGATCAACAACAAAAACTTGACTAAAAACTAACTATACTAGTTACCTAAACAAAGAATGTCTAAAACCCCGACAACGACACTAAAATTTGATGAGCACTCTGGCTTTGTTATAATCGGAACACTATAATTAAAGATAATATTTATATTCATGCCTTATTACTATCGACTAATAGAAAGTAAAAAGTGGTAAGTCGAGGTCATCCACGGGAAAAGGGGGTTCAGAAGATAGTTTTGCATAGTAACACACACGAGCGTCACCAAGTGTGTGCTCAACACAAAGGGAGAGAGGGGTTTGTATGAATAATAGGCTACAAACTAAAATTAGAACTAGCAAGCAATGTAGCATGCAAAACTAACAAAGAGTGTAAACATGATAATAGGGAGACTTTGGGGATATTTCTTTCACATGTTTAGTATTTGAACTCGATCCTCGATCCCTATACACAAAAGGAAGTATATCCTAATGTAATGATCGATCAAACTTTATTGCAAGCTTGAATCACTGAGGACAACCCCCCAAACTGTCACTTCAAGGGATACATCCCCTCAACATCTCTCACCTCCTTCTGAATCAACTAGTGGTGCGCTACCACTGAACACCACTAGCCTTACTTCTGAGGTTAATAAACCCATGGGAAATGTGCAGTAAATTAAACCCATGAGTAGCATGACACCCCGGGACACAAGGTGAATACATATTCTAAGCCCATCTTGTGTCACAAACTCATGGTATGACCTTCGAGATGACCCTATGACCTAAACATGATTTATGAAGCATACCCAGTCGTTAGCAACTCATGTATCCTTTATAACCTAACCTAATCCCGTATTTGAGCCTAATCTAACTCAATAGCCAACAATCATGCATAGGGTTCACTCCTAGAAACAACGTTCACGTTGACCATTGACAAAATCGACAAAACGACAAAATCTTTGTGGTTTCATTCCTAAGCCTAGCGCCAAATTATGGCATAATCACAATTGGTAACAAGTTCTAATCTTAAGTATGAAATAATCATGGTATTAAACACAATCAACACTGATAATCAAAGCCTTAATTAGGATGAATCTTGGAATCTCTCAAATTATGAATAAACATGTTTAGAAAATGCTCCCAACAATAAATATAGCTTAATGTACAATAAAAACCTAGGAATGGATTAATAATGCTAAACTTATTTACATAAATGAAGAGAGAATGAAAAAGTACAGAATTTTGCAGAGACGTCTGTTTCCTTATCCATTTGATAAAGAAGTGCTTTTATAGTTGGGAAAAGAGAGAAAGTAAAAGAAAATCCTAGTCAACCCATAGCACGGACTGTGCAAGAAATACGGTCTCGAATCTTTAAGTCTTGTGGCTTTTAAGACTAGTTACATTTTTAGAAGTTTCAATTACTTCACGGGCATGCTCTTCACCGGTAAGTCTTTCTTATTTGTAGTCTGGATATATTTTTGTGTGGGGATTTTGACTAACTCCTCTTAATTTTATATCAAGGTGTTACTCCTTTAATTTTTTTTAGGCAAGTTCGCAATGAACTTGGAGTGCTGGCCTTTTCAGTAAGTAGGGTGGATATGGAAATCAAGATAGAAGCAAGTCTCCGACTTTCTAGAACATTGCTTGCTACAAATAAATTTACTTTTTGTAATCGATGTAGCTACCTTGGTTATACGATTTAGTTTTAGCTACCTTAGTTGAATAGTAGTGTTGAGTATTCATTGAATTCAATTCATTTTTTTCTATATTTTAGCGCATTTTTTTTGTTCTAATAAGTATTTTAATCATATTTTTCATTGATCACCAGGGGCAATAGCACCGGTAAAACACCCCATTTGCAGCAGTATTTTGGCACTCAGAAATACCAGTGCATAAGTGCAGCAGTGTACCATGAGAAGTCATAGGCACCGGTGCTAAATAGTATACCCGTGCCTATAACTTCTCATGGTACACTGCTATACTTATGCACTGGTATTTTCGAGGGTCAAAATACTGGTGCAAATGAGGTGTTTTACAGGTTTTATTGCCCCTGTAGTAGTGCACCCCATTATGGCTCCTCGGCGACGATTTGAGAAGGCTAATTTACAACCACCAAAAAAGCTCCATGAAACATTATAGCTCGTATGAAGAAGGTATACCAGAAAGCTCTGCCTCGAGTAATCTTTTCCATATGGAAACCTCCTTTCCTCCCTCCATCTTAGCTACTAAATTGATGTGCGGGTGCCGCCACTTCTATCAGCCTTTGTTGCCACCGCAACCAGTTTTCTGCAACTGGTCCGAGACTCTACTGCTGAAACCAGTCTTTAGTTTTTAGGTTGGGAGAGATGAAAGGTTTGAGTGGGAAAGGAAGGAAGAAGAATAAGGAAAAATGGAAAACCTTTGGTTAAAACCCTGAGGGTAATATCTAATTTTTCAAGTTTTCAGTGTTGAATTTTTATTTCTAGAGGGATATTATGGCCATTTTAAATAATTCCGGCCACTTTTAAGTTTTCAAGGTTAGATTGGCACTTTCGACCAAAACATGAGGCTATTTTAAAACTTTCCCATTATTTTAATTAATGAAATTGTTGGTTTATTGTTAATTTTGTTGATTTATTTGAATTTTTATAATTTTTGTTTTATTTTTAATCTTGTTGGTTTATTATGAATTGGTCGGATTGTAGCATTATTGTGAATTGTGTTGGTTTGTTGTGAATTTTGTTGAATAAGTGTGATGAAATTTGTTGATTTAATGTGTAGGACAATTCTGAGAATGGAGAAGACAAGTAGGAGACCTAGGGAAGAGTCTCCGGACGAGGCCCCGGACGAGGCCGAGACATCCTGGCCGACAAAGAGAGTTTCAAAGAAAAAGGCGCAAACCAAGGACGCATTCGACAAAGTCTGATTTATCTACCTTGAGATTACAAGTTCAACCTACTCTCGAAAAACCCGGTTCATCCACCCCGTCAACCATGAAAGGTTCAACCATAATTTGGATAGGGACATCAAGGAGTTCAGTGTTATAAAAGTGGAAACTACAGTATCCGAGCACTTGAACTTCTTCCTGGAGCCGCTCAGGACGTTAGACATGCAAAATATCATGTGCTTCGAAGTCGAACTCCCAGTGTATCAGACAGAGGTCTTGATGTTTCACTCTAACCTCAAGCTCCTAGCCAATGAAGACTACGAGACAAAGGTGAACAATAAGTGGTTCACTATCAGTTATGAGTCCATCAATGAAGCCATCGGGTGCCAATCAAGAAGACAATGACTCGAGTGTGTTGTTTTTATTTAGGGATAATCGGTCGAGGGAGAAAAACAGCCCGGACTACCTATACCCAAACCCCCTGGCGGCAAAATACTTTCTTTGCAACGAGGTTGTCATTAATGATCCAGAGAGGATTTAGATCGGTACTTTAGGATTGAAAGAGTGTGTGGTGTACGAGCTTATTATGTGAAATTTGATCTCACCGACTCATCCTACAGAGTGCACCATCAACGGTATCATTCTCTTCTTCCATATCACGGAGAACGAGTATACCGGTACCAGTTTCACAAATATCAATAAGATGGCGAGGATTGCTGCAAGCAAGAGGAGTGGCAAACTCCCATATAGAAATATCATCACCAAACTGCTCCAAAAGTAAGATATCCAAATTGAATCAACCACTAAGATTCTTTCAATGTACTAAAATAATCCGCACGTTGAAAAGAAGCATTGGGATTGGGACAGTGGGCATTTGGTGATGTACAGGGTGCCTGCTCCTTCGCAAGAACAGGTGACACCAGATAGCCAACGCCTATAGAACTCCCTCCCAAGTCACCTTTTTCATTTAAAAATAGGTTCTAAATCGATTAAAGGCGGTTCCGCCTTTGATGAAAATCTATTAAAGGCGGTTCTACTTGTAGAACCACCGCCTTTAATTGAGGGTCTAGAATAGGTTCCGAGTTTGAAGTGCTATCCCAGGTCACCCTTTTATTTTAGAGGCAGTTACTACTTTTAATAGGTTGTCTTTTTGGCCAAATATAAAAACCATTAACCCTAGGGTTTTATTCCTTCATTTTTACTTCACCCGCCTCCACCCTTCTACGTCGCCTCTCAGCCCACCACCGCCTCCAGCCCACCGCCGCCTCCAACCAGTGGCGGAACCAGGGGGTGGCGAGGGGGTGCTGGCGCCACCCCTAGGTT
>JAULKM010142041.1:0-18182 GCA_032355605.1 Rubia tinctorum | reverse complement strand
AAAGACAAACATACCCCTAAGTTTAAAACTAAAAATTTAATGACCATTATACCACTAGGCTTTGCCGCTGGCCAACGTCGGTTAACAGTTATCAACGCATGTCAACATTGGTCAATGTCGCACCGCTGCAGGTCGCTGGCAGCTGATGGTGGCCAGGTTTGATCGTTACTTTTATTAATAAGACAGATTTAGATCAGCACTTTAGTAACAAATATATGGTTAAATTAGCACTTCTCTAAAAAAGATATGGTCAGATCAACACTATCATAGAAAACATCTTCTCGAGGAGAGTGCACTCCTTATAAATATGCCTTCATTACAACTTCATAATATATATTTTTTAAAAAGGTGGATTTCATTAATCATTGGTAAAATACAACTTCACAATCTAATGCATGATAAATATATTTATGATTCGCATGTTAATTTCTAATTAATTTTCAATGCTCCATTTATCCTAGATAAATTGGTACATTTTGACTTTTAGAAGTCAACTGAATCAATTTTCGACTAATTTCATATCTTTATTCATGTGTATGAAAAAATAATAGTTATATGTAATGGTGAATCCAACAACATTTGACATGATAATAGTCTTGCATATAATAATAGTATTTAAAGATTGAATTTGACTTTGTTTGACTTTCAGAAGTTAAAATATGCCAATTTATCTGGGATGGAGGGAGTCAAAATAAAAATTACACGAAGATATGAAAATAGTGAGCACGAGGGAGTAGCACCATACCCGCCGAAAATAACGAAGAGAAAACAATTATAAGTGGCATAGGTCATACATGCCTGATGTCATTTGGTTTACAAACTGTTGGGTATTATAAAACTAGGGGGGAAAAGGCCAAAAAAGAAGAGAATGCGGCCTATTTCATGCCCACAATTTGTTAGCGTTCCCCTAAATTGACGATTGGGACATTTTAATTAACAACAAATCCATTGGTTTGGATTGATTTGTTAGTCGTCTATCACTTATCAGTTCCACCAAAATTACCTGCTTTTGAATATTAAATTTGGCGTGCCTCTTCGGTTTTGTAGAGCCGTTAGATGTTGTACTTGGCCAACCACTGTGTCCGTGTACCATTATTTCCATTATCGTGTCTTTTGAGTTTTCTCCTTTTTTCGTTTTGATGATTTTCACTGTAGTTCGAAGGAGTAATGCAATTGTGATAGTTTGGGTCTTTCACATGCTGCGCATAGCATTAGCGAATGCATAATCATAACGGGAGAAAGTATGACCATGGTTAGACCAATATTGAAAAATCTTATTTTAATAATGTTTAGAGATAAATTATGATGCAATTTAAAAGTTTTTTTATAAAAAAATTATAGGAATCTCTTTGTAATAAACAAAAACAAACATCAAATCACCCCGTTAATTACATCAATTATAAATTAAATAAACTGATCATTTAATGGTTAGTCATCTAAAATGAGACTTTGTGTTATAACTAAGGAAACACTTTATTAATAAATAGAATGTATATGCTATATTCAATCTAAATTTTAAAATAGTTCAAAAATGGAGGAAGTACCGGTGCATTTTTTTTTTTAAAAGTTTATCCCAACTACGATATAACGGGTTTTTCTTCTTTCCGTGGGGTGTGTTTTGTAGGTTGGTGTTTTTGTGCTTTGGTTCATCCAGGTAATTATGTTATTTTGACTCTCTTATCCCAACCACAATATAATAGAAATTCTTTGCCTTTTGAGTGGTGGTATTTTGGTGATTTGGTTCAACCAGGGGTACTTATGTCATTTTGACTTGTACACAAAAATAACATCGTTCCACAATATGTTGCCGCTCTTCTTATCTCTTGCTCTCAGCCGGCCTGATCGTCGCCTTCTCCTTGTGCTTCAAAGATCCCAACATCATATCAAAAATAAAATTGTGTGTGCAATGTGGAAGGGGGCGTTGTACGAGTGGGTGAACTTTGGGAAGGAGAAGGAGTGGAGAGCTAGGTGGTTACAGATTAGATAGTGGGCCACCTATCCACCCTTCTAATTTTGCCAGTTATATTAATCTTAGATCCCGATTATTCATAGACAAAAAATTAAGGGGTGTTACTGTAATTTGTGAAAGGAAAAAACGTGTACTATACACGTGCACTTGAAGTCACTATATACGTACTGTACACGTGTACTACAAGTATTGACACTAATTTTTAAACAACCAAAGTGGTCCGAAATCTCTCACTTACATTCGTTTTTCTGATCTCCACATTCTTTATTTCTTCATCCCTCTAGTCCCTCCCAATCTCATTTTCCTATATGAATCTCGCACTTCCATCGCACCTGCCCTGCGAAAATAGGTTTTGCTCGATCCTTGAATTCAAAATTTCTGCTCCTGAATTGGTCGCGTTCTTGAATTCAAAATCCCTGGTTTATCCATTTCTGGAAAATAAAATATGAAAACAGAATGGCGGCGGAGAATGAAAACACAATGGCGGTGGAGAAACGACAGAAGGGTTGCACCGGTCGAAGAAAAATTAAAGTTTGAAAGATCGAGAAAATTGAAAGGCTTCGTTCATCTTTCTATAAAAGGTACGCAACTTTATTCAAAAAAGGCAACAAACTTGAAGAATTGTGTCTTGGTAATCGAGTCGCGATGATAACACAGTACCGCAACAAAAAAAATACAAAGCCTCGGCACCTGAATCCCACATCCAGTCCGTAGTAAAAATATTTTTTTTGAGTTTCTCTTCTTTAGGTCACAAAGAAAATTTAAAAATCCCAGAAAATTCAGATATCATTGAACCCCATAAACTTTTGCTACCTGGGGTGAAGTGGAAGGGGTTGTTGTACGAGTGGAAGGGCTTGTTGTACGAGTAGGTAACTTTTAAAAAGGAGTGGAGAACCAGGTGATTATAGATTAAATAACGGGCCACCCATCCACACTTCAAATTTTGTCAATTAATTTAATCCTAGATCTCGATTATTTATAGACAAAAAATTAAGGGTTATTGCTATAATTTGTGAAAGGAAAAAAACGCGTACTCTACACATAATGTATACGTGTACTACACCTATTCACACTAAGTTTTAAACTGCTAACTTGGTTCGAATCTCTCACTTATAGTAAGTTCTTATGCTTTCCACATTCTCCATTTCTTCATATCTCTCTCTCAATTCCCTCCCAATCTAATTTTCCTATCTGAGTCTCTCACTTCCATCGCACCTTCCCTGCGAACTAGTTTTTGATTGGTCCTTGAATTCGAATTGGTTGTGTTCTTGAATTGGTTGTGTTCTTGAATTCGAAATCTGTGGTTTTCCATTTCTAAAAAACTCTGAAAACATAATGGCGGCGGAGAATGAAAACACAATGGCGGCGGAAAAATGACAAAAAAGTAGCACCGATCGAAGAAAAATTGAAATCCAAAAGATCGAGAAAACCAAAAGGCTTAGTTCCTCTTTCTCCAAAAGGTATTCAACTTTATTCAGAAAGGCCAACGAGCTTGAAGAATTGTGTCCTGGTAGCCAAGTGGCAGTGATAGTACAAAACTCCAACAAAAAAATTCAAAGGGTGTTACTATAATTTGTGAAAGGAAAAGAACGCGTATTGTACATGTAATGTACATGTGTACTACACGTATTCCCACTAAGTTTTAAACAGCTGACGCGGTCTAATTCTCTCACTTACATTCGTTCTTGCGATCTCCACATTCTCCATTTCTTCATTTCTCTCTTCAATCCCTCCCAATCTCATTTCCTATCTGAATCTCTCATTTCCATCGCACCTGCCCTGCAATTTTAGGTTTTGCTTGGTCCTTGAATTCAAAATATATGTCCTGAATTGGCTGCGTTCTTTAATCTGAAATCAATGGTTTGTCCATTTTTGAAAAAAAACTAAAATCATAATGGCAGCGAAGAATGAAAAAACAACGGCAGCAGCGGAGAAACGACAAGATGGTGGCACCGGTCAAAGAAAAATTGAAATCCAAAAGATAGAGAAAACCAAAAGGCTTCATTCCACTTTCTCCAAAAGGTACGCAATTTTATTCAAAAAGGTCAACGAGCTTGAAGAATTGTGTTCTAGTAGTTGAGTGGTAGTGATAGTACAATACCCCAATATAAAAACATTCAAAGCCCTGACACCTGAATCCCACATCAAATCCGTTGTCCAAACATTTCTTGTGAGTTCCTCTTCTGCAGGTCACAACTAAAATGAGAATATCCCAAACTTCTGATATCATTGATACCCTGGAAACTTCTGTTGCTTGCGGTGAAGTTGACCATTCACCTCAAACCCCTAATTTCGAAATTGGGGAGATTGGGGAAATAGGAAAATCCAACATTTTTCGGATAACATTAAAATTTTGGATCATGCAATGTGGAAGGGGGTGTTGTACGAGTGAGTGAACTTCGAAAGTGAGTGTAGAGTCAGGTGATTATAGGTTAAATAATTGGGCACCTATCCAGACTTCTAATTTTTCCATATAATTTAATCCTAGATCCCAATTATCCATAGACAAAAAAGGGGTGTTACTATAATTTGTGAAAGGACGAGAACTCGTACTGTGCATGTAATGTACAAGTGTACTAGGCGTATTCTCACTAAGTTTTGAACAACATGTGTGGTTCGAATCTCTCACTTACATTCGTTCATCTGCTCTCAACATTCTCCATTTCTTCATATATCTCAAATCCCTCTCAATCTCATTTTCCTATTTGAATCTCTCACTTCCGTCGCACCTGCCCTGTGAATATAGGTTTTGCACGATCATTGAATTCAAAATCTTTGTTCCTGAATTGGTTGCGTTCTTGAATTTAAAATCTTTGGTTTACCCATTTCTGATAAAACTCTGAAAACACAATGGCGGCAAATAATGAAAACACAATGGAGGCAACTAATGAAAACACAATGGCGGCGGAGGAACGACAGTAGGGCGGCTTCGATCGAAGAAAAATAAAAATCCAAAAGATCGAGAAAATTGAAAGGCTTCGTTCCTCTTTCTCCAAAAGGTAGGCAAATTTATTCTAAAGGACCAACGAACTTGAAAATTTGTGTCCTGGTATTCGAGTTGCAGTGATAGTAAAATACTCCAACAAAAAAAATTCAAAGGTTTGACAACAGAATCCCATATCCAGCCTGTTGTCGAAACGTTTCTTGTGAATTCCTGTTCTTCAGATCATAATGAAAATGATAAAATCTCGAAAACTTTTGATATCATTGAAACCTTAAAAACTTTTGTTGCCAACGGTGAAGTCGATAATTCATCTCAAAACCCTAATTTTGAAATTGGGAAAATTTGGGAAATCCAACCTTTTTCGGATAACATTAAAATTTTGGATTATGCAATGTGTAAGGGAGTGTTGTACGAGTAGGAGACCTTTGGGAAGGAATGGAGAGCCATGTGATTATAGATTAAATAATGGGCCATCTATCCACACTTTTAATTTTGCCAATTAATTTAATCCTGGATTTATAGACCGAAAATTAGGGGATGTTAATATAATTTGTGAAAGGAAAAGATTGCATATTGTACAAGTAGTGTAAACATGTACTACACGTTTTCACACTAAGTTTTAAATGGCCGACGCGGTCCAAATCTCTCATTTACATTCATTCTTCTGCTCTCCACATTCTCCATTTCTTCATCTCTCTCTCTCTCTCTAAAAAATCTTCCAATCTCATTTTTAATCTAAATCTCTCACTTCCATCGCACATCCCTGCGAGTCTAGATTTTGCTCGATCCTTGAATTCAAAATTTTTGTTCCTAAATTGTTGCGTTCTTGAATTCAAAACCTGTGGTTTTCCCATTTTTGAAAAATAAAAAAACATAATGGCGGCAAAGAATGGAAACACAATGGCTATGGAGAAATGATAGAAGAACAGCGGTGGAGAAACGACAGAAGAGCTGCACTGGTTAAAGAAAAATCAAAATTTAAAAGATCGAGAAAACTAAAAAGTTTCATTCCACTTTCTCCAAAAGGTACGCAACTTAAATAATTGTGTCCTGGTAGTCGAGTCACAATGATAGTTCAATCCCCCAACGAAAAAACATACAAAGCCTCGACACCTAAATCCACATCCAGTTCGTAGTACAAACGTTTCTTGCGAGTTCCTTTTCTTCAGGTCACAATGAAAATGAAAAAATCCCAAAAATTTTTGATATGATTGAAACCCCGGAAACAGTTGTTGATGTTGGTGAAGTCGACAATTCACCTCAAAACCCTAATTTCAAAATTGGGGAAATCTAACCTTTTTCGGATAACATTAAAAATATGGATCATGAAATGTGGAAAGAGGTGTTGTACGAGTAGGTGAAATTTAGGAAGGAGTAGAGAGTCGAATGATTATAGATTGAATAATGGGCCACCTATCCGCACTTCTAATTTTCCAATTAATTTAATCCTAGATCCAGATTATTCATAGCCCAAAAATTAAGGAATGTTACTATAATTTGTGAAATGAAAAGAACATGTACTGTACACGTAATGTACACATTTACAACAAGTATTCACACTAAGTTTTAAACAACCGACGTAGTTTGAATCTCTCACTTACATTCGTTCTTCTGCTCTCCACATTCTCCATTTCTTCATCTCTCTCAAATCCCTCCCAATCTCATTATCCTAACTGAATCTCTCACTTTCATCGCACATGCCTTGCGAATCTAGGTTTTGGTCGGTCCTTGAGTTTGAAATCTCTATTACAAACTTGGACGTGTTCTTGAATTCAAAATATATACTTAGCCCATTTCTGAAAAAACTCTGAAAATATTATGACGGCGGAGATTGAAAACACAAGGCAGTGGAGAAACGATGGAAGTAGCATCGATCAAAGAGAAGTCAAAATTCGAAAGCTCGAGATAACTAGAAAAAATTGTTCGTCTTTCTCCAAAAGTTACGCAACTTTATTCAAAAAGGCCATCGAACTCAAAGAAATGTATCCTGGTAGTCGAGTCGCGGTAATAGTACAACACCCTAACGGAAAATTATTCAAAACCTCGGCATTTGAATCCCACATCCAGTGTGATGTCCAAACATTTCTTTCGAGTTGCTATTCTTCAGGTCACAATGATAACAATAAAATCATGAAAATTTTTGACATCCTTGAAACCCTGGAAACTTCTGTTTCCGAAAATGAAGTCGACAATTCACCAAAAAATCCTAATTTTGAAATTTGAGAAATTGGGGAAATCCAACCTTTTTAGAATGACACTAAAAATTTGGAACATGCAATGTGGAAGGGGGTGTTGTATGAGTGGTTGAACTTTGGGAAGGAGTGGAGAGCTAGATAATTATAGATTAAATAATGGCCACCTATCCACACCTCTAATTTTGTCAATAAATTTAATCCAGATCCCAATTATTCATATACAAAAAATTAAAGGGTGTTGATATAATTTGTGAAATGAAAAGAACCCGTACGTACATGTTATGTACACATGTACTGCACGTATTTATACTAACAACCAATGCGGTCCGAATCCATCACTTACATTCATTCTTATGCTCACCACATTCTCCATTTCTTCATATCTTTCAAATTCTCCCCAATCACATTTTCCTATCCGAATCTCCCACTTCCATCACACTTGAACTGCGAATCTAGGGTTTTCTGGGTCCTTCAATTCGAAATCTATGTTCCTAAATTGGATGTGCTCTTGAATTCAAAATCTATAGTTTGCCCAAATCTGAAAAAACTCTGAAAATATAATGTCGGCGGAGAATGAAAACACAATGGCAACGGAGAAATGATAGTAGGGCGACACCGGTCAAAGAAAAATTGGAATCTGAAAGATTAAGAAAGCTGAAAGGCTTCGATTCTCTTTCTCCAAAAGGTAGGAAACTTTATTCATAAAGGCAGATGAACTTGAAGAATTGTGTCCTGTAGTTGAATCCCCGTGATAGTACTATACACCAACGAAAAAACATTCAAAGTCTCGGCACCTGAATCCCACATCTAGTCCGTTGTCCAAACGTTTCTTGTGAGTTCATGTTCTTCAGATCATAATGATAATGAGAAAATTCTAGAAACTTCTAATATCATCGAAACCACAGAAACTTTTGTTGCCGGTGATGAAGTCGACAATTCACCTCAAAACCTCTAATTTTAAAATTGGGGGAAATTTGGGAAATCCAACCTTTTTCGGATAACATTAAAGTTTTGGATTACGCAATGTAAGGGGGTGTGGTACGAGTGGGTGAACTTTAGAAAGGAATGGTGAGCCAGGTGATTATAGATTAAATAATGGGCCACCTATCCACACTTCTAATTTTGCCAACTAGATCCCGATTATTCATATAAAAAATATTAAGGTGTGTTACTGTAATTATTTAAAGGAAAAGAATGTGTACCATACTCATTATGTACACGTGTACTACACGTATTCACTCTAACAGACAATGTCGTCTGAATCGGTCACTTACATTCGTTATCATGCTCTCCACATTCTCCATTTCTTCAACTCTCACTCAAATCCATCTCCATCTCATTTTTCTATCTAAATCTCACTTCCATCACACATGCCGTGCGAATCTAGATTTTGCTTGGTTCTTGAATTCGAAATTTCTATTCCAGAATTGTTGCATTCTCGAATTCAAAATCTATGGTCTGTCCATTTCTAAAAAAAATCTGAAAACATAATTGTAGCGGAGAATGAAAATATAATGGCAGTGGAGAAATGACAAAAGGGATGCACCTGTCGAAGAAAAATTAAAATTTGAAAGATCGAGAAAACTGAAAGGCTTCGTTCCTCTTTCTCCAAAAGTTATGAAACATTATTAAAAAGGCAATGAACTTGAAGAATTGTGTCTTGGTAGTCGAGTCACGGTAACAGTACATTATCCTAATAAAAAAATATTCAAAGTCTCGGCACTTGCATCCCACATCTAATTCGTAGTCTAAACGTTTCTTGTGAGTTCCCGTTCTTCATGCCCAAAAACTTCTGATATCATTGAATCCCCGAAAACTTCTATTGTTGGGGGGTGAAGTTGACAATTCACCTCAAAACCATAATTTCAAAATTTGGGAAATTAGGAAAATACAACCTTTTTCGGATAACATTGAAATTTTGTATCATGCAATGTGGAAGGGTGTGTTGTACGAGTGGGGTGAGCTTTGGGAAGGAGTGGAGAGCCAAATGATTATAGATTAAATAATGGTCCACCTATCCAAACTTCGAATTTTGCTAACTAATTTAATCATAGATCTCAATTATTCATAGAGAAAAAATTAAAGGGCGTTACAATAATTTGTGAAAGGAAAAGAACACGTTTTGTACACGTGTTCTACATGTATTCACACTAAGTTTTTAACAGGCGATGCGGTCCGAATCTCTCAGTTACATTCGTTCTTCTACTCGCCACATTCTCCATTTCTTTATCTCTCTCAAATTCCTCCCAATATCATTTTCCTATCTGAATCTCTCACTCCATCTCACCTGCCCTACGAATCTAGTTTTTGCTCGGTCATTGAATTCAAAATCTCTGTTCCTGAATAGGCTGCGTTCTTAATTTGAAATCTATGGTTTTCTCATTTCTGAAATACTCTAAAAACATAATGGCGGCAGAGAATGAAAACATAATGGCGGTGGAGAAACAAGAGAAGGGAGACACCGGTCAAAGAAAGATAAAAATCTGAATGATCAAGAAACATGAAAAGCTTTGTTCCTCTTTCTCCAAAAGGTATGCAACTTTATTTTAAAAGACCAATGAACTTGTAGAATTGTGTCATGGTAGTCGAATCGCAATGATAGTACAATATCCCAATGAAAAAAACATTCAAAGTCTCGGCACCTGAATCCCCCATCCAGTCTGTTGTCCAAACGTTTCTTGCTAGTTCCTATTCTTCATGTCACAATGAAAATGAGAAAATCCGGAAAACATTTTTCATCATTGAAACGCGAAAGCTTCTGTTGCCGGTAGTGAAGTCAACAATTCACCTCAAAACTCTTATTTTGAAATTGGGGAAATACAACCTTTTTCGGATAACATTAAAACTTTGGATAATGCAATATGGAAGAGGGTGTTTTACGGGTGGGTGAACTTTGGGAAGGAGTGGAGAGTAAAGTAATTACATATTAAATAATGGGCAAGCTATCCACACTTCTGATTTTGCTAGTAAATTTAATCCTATATCCCAATTATTTATAGACAAAAAATTAAGGAGTGTTACTATAATTTGTGAAAGGAAAAGAATGCGTAGTGTACACGTGTATTACACGTATTCACACTAAGTTTTAAACAGCCGACGCAGTCCGGTTCTGTCACTTACATTCGTTCTTTTACTTTCCACATTCTTCATTTCTTCATCTCTCTCAAATTCCTCCCAATCTCATTTTCCTATCTAAATCTCTCACTTCCATCGCACTTGCCCTGCGAATCTAGGTTTTGCTCGATTATTCAATTTGAAATATTTGTTCCTAAATTGGATGAGGCTTTGAATTTGAAATCTATGGTTTGCCCATTTTTTGAAAAAACTCTGAAAATAATGGTGGCGAAGAATAAAAATAGAAAGGCGGTGGAGAAATGACGGAAGGGCGGAATCGGCTGGAGAAAAAATGAAATTAGAAAGATCGACAAAACTGAAAGGCTTCGTTCCTCATTTTCCAAATGGTGTGCAACTTTATTCAAATAGGCCAACGAACTTGAAGAATTGTGTCCTGATAGTCGATTCGCAGTGGTAGAACAATACCTTAACGAAAAAACATTCAAAGTTTTAGCACCTGAATCCCACATCCAGTTCGTTGTCCATACGTTTCTTGCGAGTTCCTGTTCTTCAAGCCACAATGTAAATAATAGTGGGAGCTCTCAAAAATGATATGAGCAAGGCCGATGACAGAGTCTCGTTGATATTCTTGGAAAGGGTCATGATATGGATGGGGTTCAGTGAACTTGATAAAGGAGTGTGTTACAAGAATTTCGTACGCCATAAGGTTTAATAAGGAACTATTACCGGAGTTCAGACCTCCTAATTGATTCACACATGGATGTCCATTATCACCCTTCTTGTTTATCATATGTCAAGAGGCACTCTCGTCAATGCTGGCATCACAACCATTCCAGAGTTTGTGTAATGGTATTCAAGTAGGGAATGAAGTACCCAGAGTTTCAAACTTAAATGTACACAGATGATTGTATTCTATTCTTCGAAGTAAGTGCAGCATGTACTAGAAAACTAGAAAATACCCTCAACCTATACACATCACATTTAGGATAAAGGATAAATTTTGATAAATCATCATTCCTGGTTAGCCTAAATGACGAATCTATACATCTAACTTCATGAGCCAAACATTTAATATCAAACCAGACCTTCTCCTAGGAAAATATCTTGGCCACAACCTCAACTTCGAAGGCTCAAGGGTCAAGATGTTCAAATCTCTACAAAGGAAGATCATAGCCAAGACAACAACATAGAGGAAGAGCGCACTATCAGTAATGGGAAGGGTAACGTTGTTCAAACAAGTGCTAACATCTCTAGCTCACTACACCCTATGAACCTTCCGATTCCCAAAGACAACAACAAAATAGATAGATAAATATATGGCTAGATTCATATGGGGCAGGGATCCAGAAGGCAAAGGTATACACTGGAAGTCATGGCAGAAAATGTGCGCCTTAAAATGGATGGGAGGATTAGGAATGCGATCCACACTAGAAATGAACTAAGTCTTTCTAGAAAAATAGGGTTGGTCCACATTAACGAACAAGGACTCATTTTTTACGAAATTTTTCATGGCCAAATATTGCAAAAGATGGGGGTTTCCAGAAACCAAACCCATACAAGGAGATTCCTGGGGATGGAAGGGTATAGTCTGAGGATCAGAGCTGCTTAAACCACACCTTAATTAGAAGATTGTTACTGGATAAAAGGTTGACGTCCAAGCCAACTGGATATTGAATCAACAAAACCCATATCGCCTAGAGGGACACATCCTACCAATGCTTGGCTTCAAACTGAGCAGTCTAATTGATCAAATAAGGGAATAGAGGATGCAACTTCTAAGAGCCTTTCCCCCCTAAGATATGCATATCCAGGGATGTTGCTTTGGAACTGATGACTACCAATCATGGGAAAAGGATCAACTGGGAAAGTACACGATCAAATCGGGCTACCACGCGGCCTGGACAAATAGAACCAACAACAAAGCTTTATCATATACAACGATGGATCACTACTAGGCACCATGGTGATGTGGAAAACAATATGGAACAACTGAATACCAGAGAAGATAGAATTCCTCATTTGGAGAATGACACAAGGGTCATGCCCAACGAATCCAAACCTACGGAAAGGGGTATAAACGTAATCAGAAAATGCCAATTATGCTCAATAGGTGATGAGTTAATGGAACATATGATCTTTGAATGCGACTATGCAAGACGTGTATGACATTGTAGCAGGCTCGGTCTGGTCTTCCGGAAAACAACTACTTTACCGCTAGGAGAATGGCTTCAGCTATGGTTCAAAATAGCCCCACAAAAGGAGGAAAAGAACTTTCATGCTTTATAATTTGGGAAATTTGGTGTGCAAGGAATATGTCAACAATGGAACAGGTAAACTGGACCATTGATCAGATGTTGGCCATGATAATGAGCAATCTTCCAAAGGTTGAGGTCAATCATGGAATGACCAACCCGACCAAATACTCCTCCTGCGATGACCAAATGCATCACCAAACCATACCACACAAGGAACCAAGTCAGTGGTCTGTCATGGAGGGAGACATCGAACTAATATGGAAGGGGGAGATAAAACATATAACTCTCACTTCATTGGTACCTGAATACAAACAAATGATGCTTTTTGTGAGAAATCAAGAAAAGGGGCAGTAGCATGGTGCGCAGCCAGTCAAGGGTTGGACCAACAGTGGCAAGGAGCGAGACCCATCATGGCTTTATCAGCAACCCAAGCAGAACTAATAGCCATCGTGAAAGCGATGAAGTTAGCATGTCTCGAGAATATTCCTTCAATAAAACCAATGCGAATTGCGAAAATGTTTTGCGCATAATTAAAAAAATCCAAACATACAAGCGGATGTCAGACTCCTAGTTTTTTATATATCAAGACTCCTAGTTAGAAAAATACAAATTCTAGGTATGACTTTTTCTAGAATACAAATCATTAAGGTAGGTAGAGATGTAGTGAACGAGGCCCACATACTAGCCCGATCTGTTGTAAGTTGTAACACGCTCTATCAATTTTAATGAGAATCATTCCACAGTTTAATAAGAAAAAGAAAAAGAAGATACACGAAGTTAGGAAATTAGAGTATCCACAATGGTAGTGTACTTAAAGAGCAATTTTTAAGTGTCACATCATGAATTTTGATAAAAACTAGGTAAGAACCAACTATCAACAATGGATCTCCTTAAATAAGCACTTCTTAGACACTTTTTTTCTTCCTTTCAAATTATAACTAATTAAATATACAAAAGTAAGTGTCAATTATTGATTGGTTGACAATGCACAAATAAATAAGTACCAACTTCTTAAGTAAGGAGCAACTCCTTATTAAAGAGTGGTTCATAAAACTCCACAATGATCCGCTTAAATAAGAAGTGAGTGGTTCTTAAAATTTTATAATGGTCTCCCTTAAATAAGAAGTTTTCCTTATTAAGAAACTGACAAGATTATCAGCTTTTACATTCCATTTGAATGCCAAGCACGGTTTATGTCTCAAAATTTGGTTTAGTTGTCCCTACAAAACCAAGAAAGGGCAAAGTCCACTAACGGATGTGGCATTTCTTTAATTACTTTTTAAAATCGTAATTGTAACCAAGAAAGGCCAAAGTCCATACATTTCTTTTGGTAGGTGTTCATTCACGATTTTTCTTGCATTTCATAATATCTCGTGAGACTTCTGATAGAAAAATGGGGGAAAATTCTATTTCGAAGCCTGAGAGATTTTCAGTTTAAACCAAAAAAAAATTATAGAAAAGGGGAAAGACGATGCAAGAAGATCAATGAATAGAAATTCTTTTTTACTATTTCTATTTTTTAAATCGCTTTTTATTTTCCACTCTTACAAATAGACGTTACTCACAAATGTCATAAGTGGTTTTGAGTTTGATACCCCTTAAATAATTAGGCTTCATTTATTTAATTTATGTGTTGTTCAGTTTAAATCAATTTAAATTAGTTTAAATCATCTCAGTTAAGTGATTATATTTTATTTAAGTCAGTTGAAATAAAAGAGAGGCCATACTTCAATTTTTAAAACAAAAGTGATCTCTTTCATCATTTTATCATCTTTAATATGACATGTCATTCGATCTCTTTCATGGCTCTTTCTATCATGATTGGTTTAAAATATAAATTCCAGTGCTAAATTATGGTCTCCATCATTTTAATGATTATCACGTCATTCAGAAAGATGTTTAATTATTTAATAGTGTTAATCATCAAAATTTAAGATGCATTTTTTTGTAGATGTGTTGACGATATGAAGTATAAATAATAATAATAATTTAAAAAATCAATTAATACAGAGTATATATAAATGAACAAGAATGGATGAAATTATACAAATACTATATTTGAAATATAAACCAAAGAAAAAAAAAGAAATTGTGTATAAACTAGCAAAGAAATTGCATGTGATGTCATTACTTTTTAAGTATAATGATATAATTTGAATGTGAGTGTCCTGAATTTAAGTATAATGATATAATTTGAATGTGAGTGTCTTGACAGACGGCATGTACATAAGTTTATGGACAAATACTTATTTTTTACTTTATATACTACATTCGTTAAATTACATATTAAACCTAAAAATTTTAAAAATATATTTTTATATTATATATATTTTTATATTTTCACATTCAAATGCACTTTATTATTTGTTTTAACTTTTAAAGTGCAATATTTAAATTTTTATAAAAATTACAACATTTAATGTAAAAACCATTGTAACTGTTTATAAGTTTATGGAAAGACCGCATTTTCTGATACTTTCTCATTTAATATTAACTTAAATAAATATTATGAATTAATAATTAAGAGTATTTAGAATGAGTGCTCTTTGAATGTATTTTTCTTATTAACAAGCCCTTCTTAACCAAAATCAACTATTGTTCATCTGCAAAGTTTTAGAAAACACTGTTTTTCTATTGGTATGGAAAGACGGGTTAATTAGAATATCAAAATGTAACAGATTTTAGTTGCAATTTTAAAAAAGTTATTATGCAACGTGTAGCAGTTATAAAATTTATAACCCGATTCATGCAACCCAAAAATTTTATCTTCATTTCTTCTAATTTGCACTTTAAACATTGATGTTTCTATGACTTATGTAAATGACGTCTTTCAAGAGACATAATCTTTTTCATTAGTCATCAATAATAATACTTTATATAAATATCAATAGATAAGTTCTCGGGAAAGGCGATCTTATCATAAGTTTATAGACAGATCACAGTGATTTTTACCATAAATGTTGTATTTTTTTAATAAAATTTAAAATTTGTATTTTAAAAGTTAAAACAAGTAATAATATGTATTTGAATGTGAAAAGGTGAAAATATATAATATTAAAAAATATTTTTAAGTTTCAAACTTTAGTATGTAATTTAACAAATGCAGTGTATAAGGTAAAAAATAAGTGGTATGTCCATAAGTTTATAAACGATCTGTCTCATGCATAATAATACTATGTATAAATATAAATATTTATATGCAAAACAACTTATAACTAACCATCATTCACAAAACATAATTTATATAATCCAGTAATTAGTATAAAATTATTTAATTATTTAATCAAACCAATCAAATAAATAACTACTCCCTCCGCTTCTCTATTTGTGCCACCATAGGTATAGGTACTTGGATTTAAGTGAAGAAAATGAGTGGATGAAATTGAATGTAGAAAGTAAAAAGTAAAAAGGAAAATGAGCGGATGAAATTTGAAGAATTTTGCCATAAATGGAAAATGTGTAATTTAAAAAGAAATATTCAAATAAGGTAAATGTGTCACAAATAAAGACACAGTTGGAGTACAACAAACAAGCAATCCTAAACCCAAAACCCTAACTAAATCAGGCTAAGGGGTGACTGTCACCGCTCAACTCCGGTGGTCTCCAACCCCCACTCCCACCCCAGCGTCTTTGTACATAATTCATCTTCCTTCCCCTTCATTCCCTTTTCAGACTTCTTTGCTCTGATACCCGGGTACGGTAAATGGGTCATTGTACCTGTACCGGGTACGTACTGGATTCGGATTCGGTCTGGGGACGTCCCTGGTACGATTTGACTTTTTGGGTACTTTAACCGGGTACGGGTATGGTCAGGGGTACAGCCAAGATGGGGGGTACGGTTTGGGGTACATTGTACCCCATTAATTCTGAATAAATAAATTATAATAATAATTATAAACAAGAAAAAAAGAAAAGTTGAAAAATAGAGAAAAATCATTCGTTCACCGGACTTGGAGAAAGATTTTATGGTTGAAGATTGATGTTTTTCATTCACTTTTCATGCTTATTGTTATGTTTTTCATTGATTTGGACGATGAATTTTATTTGGTGTTTGCTTATTTTAGTCTTATTGTTTAAGACATCGAATTATAATCTTGTTATGTAGTTTATTTGCTAATTATTATGATAAATATTAAGTTTAAACTACATTTGAATGTTTTCATTTACTTTAAATCGTTTACAATATAAAATCATATTATTTTTTATTCAGAAATTATTAATAATTAATAATAATATTAATATATATTTTTTAATATATATTTATAATCGTACCTATTTCGTACCCGTACTCCCTAATTTTCAATTTATCGAATCTCGTACCCGTACCCAGAATCGTTGGTGTTCTCAGAGCTAACAACGAAAAAATGCAGCCATCTTTTGTAAAAGTGAAGTAAATAAAATGCAGTGGCACATAGTATAGAACTTGCGGGCGAAGATTTACATATCCGTCCTGCATTGATGCTATCAAACTCCACATGAACACGACGAAGAATCCAACTGACTCGATCACCGAGTGTCTGGTCAAGAAAACTGTTAAGAGGTAAGTTTGAGATCAGAACTGCAAACGGGCGATCGCTTGTTCACTTGTACAATCAAATCTTTCATGCCTTCCAACTTTCCCTTAAAAGCATCTCCGCCAATTCCATCGCCCAGACCAAACATGCGGGACGTCTGCCATGTCTGCAACCACTACTCAGATACAGTATCTACATATATGCTGCCACACATAACCATCACAAATTTCCCATTCATTGTGGGTAGGCAGAACGTATTTAGAAAACAGAACACCACCTCTTTGTCAAAGGTACAGCCTAATTGACAAACATGTGATCACGAAGTTGGAGCTGTATCAAATACTACGATAGAGTAGCCCATTGCCTGCACTAACTTGCAAAACACATAATCCAGCTGTTTCACAAATGAGTGCAGCTGTTTCAGATTTGCAAGACAAAAGTATAGCAATCCAAGGAATTATGCATTGTTACTGATCGAGCATATGAACTCAAGAACTGGAAATGCCACGCACTAAACCATCCATTCCATCTGGAGTACTGTCTTCATTCTCCACGGTTGGATCAACTTCCTAAACCACAAAATCTCACATGCCAACTCTAAACATCACTCTTTCTATTATTTATTCTTCATTCAAAAGAAGAAGCAACCTTCAACATCTTGCAAATACCACTCAACTTTATAACCTTACATCTTTGGTCACTCAAACATCCAATTTTAACAGACAATTCCTGGGCATCTAACAACTATTACACTCCCTCTGTCCCACTAACAATGTACGTTTTCTCACCAAAATTCAAACTTTGAACATGAAATTCCATTGATAAACAGGTATTTAACACCATCATCATCGTCATCTCGTCCCACATTATACTTTCAAAATAACAAATTTTCGCTTCTCATACAAATTACAACATACAGATGAATCAAACAAATTAGAATCCACACATAATTACACATGAATCAGAAGCAAAAACATACCATTGCATATAGATACTGAATCCATTGACAAGAGTGGGGCTCTTGGTGAACCTCTGGCGCATACGAATGTGATAGATATATCACGATGTTATTTACCCCTTATTATGGCTCTGTTTGGCAGGATGCTTATTGAGTCGAGCATCTCGTGAGCAACTCGCACTCGACTCGGTCAAAGCTCGACTCGAACTCGAACTCGACTCGAATAGTTAATGAGTCGAGTTGAGTAAGGCATTGCTCGACTCGAAAACTCG
>JAULKM010142022.1:0-18185 GCA_032355605.1 Rubia tinctorum | reverse complement strand
GTAATAGAACTTCAAGGTAGAATGGAGTATCCAAAGCACAAAAGCATACCAAAATGAGTACAAAAGATCCCAAAATCTTCATATAATATGGACATTTAAGCACCCTATGTGATGGATAGGGGAAAGTTTTGACTATTGTCCGCAATACGTGATACAAACACTAGAATATGCTTATTGTTATTTGTGATGAAATTGTTGATCGAAATTATATTAATCATGTTATACAAATATTCCACCGAGTGTTAGTTTATATTGTTAATTCTTGTGATCATTTGCACGCTAGTAGTTGTTAGTAAAAAATCCCTCCAATGACTTTTTTTCCCAACACAATTTATTCCTAAAACATGGTCACATTGACGACCAGATCACGGTTGTGTTTAAGTTAACAATTAGATTTGTAGCATATCTATGAATGACCCAGTTACTTTCCACTATCTACCATTCTTGGTAGTGTAGTAATAGGAACGAGAGCAACATTACAAATCTCTTTCTTTGGTCCCTAACAGTCCTCCTCTTGTGTTTTTAATGAAGCTCGGGAGGGGCGGGTCAATTAGAGTAATATGTGTGTGTGTGTGTGTATTTATGTGTTTCAATGAAAACCTTCATTATCATGCTCTCATAACATCCACCATATATAATTATGCAATGCCTACATTCAATCAACCCATACTTAAACACATCCTCGCATATCAATTGAACTAACCTAGAACCCAAATTTGAAGATAAAAATACAAATTTAGGAATGGAATAGTTACTTGCTACTTGAATGGAGAGTTAAATCACAACCCACATCCTTATTGCCCACCATCAACAATGAGGAATTGGATTTTGTAAAGCCACCTTGAATATGAAAGAAGATTTTGGGAATTATGATTGACTTTGGTCAGAGGACCAAAATATACTTAACAAATCCCAACAGAAGCGACGTCGCTTCTTGGAGTCGGGAGACATTCTGTCAAACCGAATAGTCATGTGAAGTTGCCAATCTCATGAATGACTAGTTCTTCTTCGACAGACACATGTAACCGACGTTACACCTATTTCGATTAAACCATTTACTTCGAATTAAATTAACATTTACCTCGGCTACCATACAACCGAGGTAAAAAACATGTTATTTGTCTTAAAAAAATTATAATCGAGGTAAATAATATTTTTTTACTACAATAAAAAAAGTAGCCGAGGTAAAAATAACCGTTTACCTCGATTATTTGTCTAATGCGAAAAACTGAGATAAAATGAGCGAATTAATAGGTGTTTTCTTTTGTAGTGTGACATTCTTCTTGAGCGCCGAACCGTTGAAATTAACTCATTGCTTGAGAACTGGGAAATCTCCTTTCTTCGTTGCGACCAATGATCCCCTTCGTTAATTGTACTTTTTGATGCTTCTCCGCCACCAAAACCACCGATCTTCCCGGCACCGCGAAAGCACAAAACACAAAGTGACGACATTCTTACCGAAAGTATACTCTGGAAAATCAAACAATCCATGGAGCCTAAAACTACCATTATTGGCTCATTGTCATTCTGAATTCATGAATGTTTCAATCATAGCATGTAGATTTAGGGACTTTGAGTTTTTACTTATTTTCCCCAAATTTGAGACGTGAGTAGCAGTAAGGTTAGAAATTGAAGTTGGTGTGTGATAAGCCAAGATTTACTTTGGTGTATTAGCAAATAGTTTGCGAAGTTGGTGTTTAAGCTGGATTTCCTAGGAATCATCGAAGAACATCATATGAAGTACAAATAACTGGTAAACAAAGTTTTTATATTTTTACAAATCTTATTCACCTTCTGAAGTAAGTTAACGGCCATGCTTTTGTGTTTCCGCTACGAGATATAGACCATTCCACCAGAGTTCTTGAAGCGATATGAGTGCAGTCCACCCCACCTAATTTTATTGGCAACAAAGGTTCAACTACTGCTCCTATGGTAAGACGACCAATATACTGATCTGGATGTCTTCTTTGTAGTCCCCCCTTTCACGGTATTTTTTCTAAAGAAATAATATAAAAGAAATGATTTCCTTTGCATCTTGTTCTAACTATCATTGTGGTGTCCATTGACGACGATTCTTATATATTTACCCCAAAATAGGAGATTTATGCTTGGAAGCTTATTAATATCTTATTGGAGTTCTTAAGATGTTATTTGTAGCTTTGATTTCAAGACATATAATCTCTGAAGTGTTCAGTTTGACTGGATTGTCCTTCACACCTTATTCTTCTGCTCGGATATAAGTTATGTGGACACTATGCAAAAATTTATCTGGAGAACTAACTTGTTTTTGCTTCCTACATGTTGCCAAGGATATAGAATAAGTTATTAGTACTTAAGGTATGTAAATTCTCTTAACTGCATTTGTAGATGCTCTTGTATGGCGATTTGGTTATTTATTAGTGCCACATGTTGAATACATGCTGATATTTGGTAAATAAAATTATCTGATTTCACCTTGATGATATTTAAAACTAAATATGTAGTACTAAACCTGGACTGATGTGATGCTCAATTGAAATGATAGATTTTCATAATGGATTAACATGAATTTTACTGCTGGTGGCAGTTCAAATAGTTTACGTCATTTGACTCGAGTCTTAATGCACTATCTCCATTTTTTTGAGTTTGTATTTGAATCATGTAACCTACCACCTTCCCTTGAATCTTACCATTATTCGATCTAGAATCACTCATGTTCTATTCAGCCTGAAGGTTTTTAGGTGTTCTGTGCCACTTGTAAGAAGAAAAGAAGGCTTTAGCTTTTACACCTGGCTCTTTACATTTAATGTATTCTAATGTTCATACCTTTGTTATGTTGATATAAATGGTCATGCTACTGAACAATTCTGGACATGCTTGGGAGATTCTCGGTCATTAGCAAGACCAGTGTCTCAAAGAATGCTAATGACCAGAACTGGATGAAGCTGTGAAGTTGATTCATGTAATGTCGTGTGAACCAGATTTTGTTACGTGGAGAGCATTGCTTGGCACTTGCAGGGTTCATCGAACATGGATCTTGCCGCCTATGCTGCAAAATAGGTTATCAAACATGATCCAGATGATCCAGAGGCTTACATACTACTGTCGAACATCTACCCAAACATTCAGAAATGGGATGAGTTAGCTCAAGTACGAGATGCCATGAAGAACAAAGGAGTAAAGAAGGAACCATGATGCAGTTGGATTGAAGTGAATTAGAGCATGAATGATTTCATTATAGGAGATTATTCCCACCTGCGATCATCTAAAATCAAGAGGGAGCTGAAATAAATAATCTGAAGGTTGAAAGGAGCGGGATGTGAAATAAATAATCTGAAGGTTGAAAGGAGCGGGATGTGTTCTTGACATGAACTTCGTATTGAAAGATCTCAAAGGGGAGAAGATGGAGGACTCACTCTTCTACCATATAAAAAAGATGGCACTTGTGTTTGGATTGATGAACTTGTCAAGAGGGAAGACAATGAAGAACCTGAGGATCTGTGGAGATTGCCATATGTTCTCTAAACTGTTGACGAAAATGGAATGTCGGAGCATTGTCATCAGGTTTCTAATAACGTACCACCATTTTCATGATGGATGTTGTTCTTGTGGATTATTGGTAGCTTAGTAATAGCAATGTTATACAACAGAGTATTGGTTTGATCATACTTTCTAAACACATAGTCAGTAGATTCTCGGAACCATCTAAAATTATCATTGCACCTACAAAAATAACTTGGTGCTTAGATTATTCCTCGTAGGTGCTTCAGTTATTTCTTGTAGGTGCCTCAAATGTAACATGTAACTGCTTCTCTTTTAACTTGGCGATTTATAAAAACAACTTGATTCGTAGAGTATAACTTGTAGGTGCTTCAATTATTTCTTGTAAATGCTTCAAATGTAACCTGTAGGTGCTTCTTTTATAACTTGTGCGATCTAAAAAACAACTTGATTCTTAGAGTACAACTCATAGGTGTTTCAGTTATTGCTTGTATGTGCTTCAAATGTAACCTATAGGTTCTTCTTTTATAACTTGTGTCATATATAAAATGAACTTGATTCTGAAAGTACAACTTGTGGGTGATTCAGTTACTTCTTGTAAGTGCTTCAAATGTAACATTTAGGTGCTTCTTTTTATAACTTGCGTGATCTATAAAAACCAATTGATTCTTAAAGTACAATTCGTAGGTGCTTACATCATTGCTTGTTAGTGCTTCAAATGTAACATATAGGTGCTTCTTTTAATTCTTACGTGCGTTACAAAAACAACTTGGTGCTTAGAATATAACTCAAAAGTGCTTCAATTGTCGCTCCTAAGTACTTCAATTGCAACTTATAAGTGCTTCTTATAACATAAGTTATAATACATGTGCTTCTTTTATAACTTTTGAAAATAATATAAGTTATAACATAGGTGCTTAAACTACAACTTATAAGTGCTTCAAATGTATAATGTAGATGGTTCCATTATAAATTGGAGGTGCTACGGAAACAACTTGGAGTAAATGAAACTATATGGTGATGTAATAATAACTCATGGGTGCTTCAACTATAGCTTATAAGTGTTTCAAATGTAGCATGCAGGTGTTTCCTTTATAAATTGGAGGTGCTATGGAAACAACATGGAGAAAATTTAACTATAAGGTGATGTAATAATAACTCGTGGGTGCTTCAACTATAACGTATAAGTGTTCCAGGTGTAGCTTGTAGGTGCTTTCTTTATGAATTGAAGGTGCCACAAACACAACTTGGAGAAAATATAACTATAAAATTCTAATATAATAACTTGTGGGTGCTTCAACTTCTTCTTATAAGTGCTTCAAGTGAAACATTTAGGTGTTTCCTTTATAAATTAGAGGTGCTACCAAAAAAACTTTGTAAAAACATAACTTCACCTTAGCTACTAGTTACTGCAGTAGATGAAACTTATAAAAAACAATCAAATGACAACTACTGCTAAACCAATTTCACCATATTTTTATAAGAAAAGGGAAGCACAAAACAATCAAATTAAAAAGGTCTGCTCAATTGCTCACCATTAATTAATCAAATTCATATGCTTTCTTATTTGAGCTTTGAATATCTTGTGTCTTATTTACGTGGTGGTAAGAGAGAGGTTTTCTAATGAAAATGGGATCTGGATTTAGTCTTATAACCCGACTTGAAGTTTTTGTAATCCGAATTATGCCCCGCGAGTTTAATATCTGCAGTCAACCTTTTATGTGGACTTAAAAACCACTAGATCAAATTATTAAATGACTCGGATTTGTCTCACATAAGATGTTGTTCTCATCTAAAAGAGTATTCTCACCTATATATATATATATACATATATATATGTGTGTGTGTGTGTATGCATATGTGTATATATATATATGTCTCTATATATATGTGTGTATATATATGAAGGAGTTTGATTAAAATAATAAAATGTATAAGGTCTTACTTGCAATATTAAAAATTTACTATGCAACGTAATAGTTATAAAGTTTATAACCCGATTCATGCAACCCAAAAATTTTATCTTCATTTCTTCTAATTTACCCTTTAAATCTTAGTCTTTCCATGAATTTGGAAAGACCGTATTTCAAGAGACGAACTATATATATTTATTAGAGGGGAAAAATAGATACTACCCTAGTTAGAAACTATTTACCTTATATCATTTTATTGTATTGCAGATATTTTCACTGAAGAACATATCGAATATATTATGTTTTCTCACTAATTCATAAACTGTTAATCAATTTAAATTAGTGAACGATTTTATATGTGTAATTATTGTTTAATTGACTAGTGTTTTATATTATGTGAATGTTATAAATGTGGCCAGGGTGTACTTTATCGCACCGTGGCTTACTTGAATAAACTTGACATAATGATTGTACGGTTGTGCACTTTATCGCACCGAACCATACTTGCTTGTACATGTCCATTATAGGGGGACCCCGACCTTGCTTAGTTATCCAAACCCGCAAGTCAATATTGGACTTAGTCTTGTGGCTAGGTAATTAATAAGGTCTTAATTGGTAATATTGATATTTACCCGTACGAGTACTCAGATTTCTTGCTCTCTTGTCGGGCTGGGTTGACGAATAGATATTATTGGCTCTCCTAGCATTCTTTATGGTAGGATGAATAGTAAGTCGTACTTATACTCATGTAGATCATTCACAATCCCATTGACACTACCCTATATCCTTTTTAAATATGTGTTTTAACTGCTTATTGTGTTTTATTTGCATGTTTCAATTTTCATATACTTATAGTTTATTTTGGATATATGACGTGTTGACTATATTTATATTGATAATCGATTATTTATTAGTGTGACCTTACTGAGCAATAAACTCACTCAGCTGAAACCTTATTTCCCCCCACACCTACCATACACAAGAGAGTCATGACATGCGAGAACCGACGTGAGTAGTTTTAGTTAGATTGTGGGCCTGTAAATATAGATATATGTTTAAATCTTATCTCAAGGTGTAGTATAAATAAAGTCAAATGATATTATTTAATAGCTGATTGAGGTTTATAATAATAAATTTTATTTTCTCATAAACCATTGCTTTATTTACTATTGTGTCCTGCAACGAGCCAAACAGACATTCCGGACATGACCTTCACTAAGTAAGGAGGTCATTTTTTGGATGTCACAATATGGGTCTATGGGTCGGGTATGGATCTTAGTTTTTTAGACCCGGACCCAAACCCATTTTTAAAATTCTAGACCTAGAATCGGACCCGAATCAGATGGGTCTAAATTGTTTAGAACCATACCCGACCCGATGAACCTAGACCTTGTGGGTCTGCGTCGGGTCCTAAACCAATGCTTATCCCTCTAGTCCCCAATTATTTAAAATTAATATGCATCAAAGCATTCACTGAGTCAGACAAAAATTGTCTTGCTAAATGCATGAAGGCCAGCCACCGTGTCTCACCCCTAAGGTAATCAATAACGAAAAATGGTGAAAAGCACTATTTTCCATAATAACCTCTGCTTGATCACGGTCCAATAGATATAGTGCAACATGAAGGCTATGATCACACGTTCAGGGCTCTGTAAATAAAGACAAAGAATATCGGACAAGTTGCGTGACTTTTACTCTCAAAAATACATAAACAAGAACAATAGTGACTTGAATGTCAAATTTTCCTCCCTAAGGACCACCCAGTGGACCTTTGTGGGGGTACTTAGAGAGGTAGGGTTTATCGTAGTTGGTATACAGCTCCCCTAATCATGCAAAGTCTGAAGTAAAGATAGCATCTCAAGCCTAGCGAACTAAGGAAGCGTACAAATTACCTAGGGAAGGAAGAGCCTCACGAAGTTCATGACCAAAGCAATACTTCAATCTAGGTAACCATATAAGCAAACCATAGTGGGAAGATGAATGCCACCCACAAAAGTGCGACCAAGGAATAACGAGGACCACGATCAGCAAAGATCCCGGTGATCACTAGCTATAAATAGATGATTTGAATGACATGACATTTAATGGCATCTTCCTAGATACTATTCATGTATTCATTATACACTAACTTAGGCATTGGAGGAAGATCTCGGGGACCTCTCGGGATTTTGTTCTGCAGGTTTCATGGAGCCAGCATGGAACACTGTGCTAATTCTAGGTTTTATGGTGGTTCAAAAGAAATTCCCTGCATCAGTAGCTAATTCTGGGGATTATACTTGGAGGGAATCTCCCAAATCAAATGTTAAAGAGGTTTATTGGTTGTACAAAATTTTGCCTTACTCGTGATTCTAGACTTGCAAGTTTTAAATATTTACTCAACTTTATTGATGTGGTATAAACTTCATATATAATGATGGCACCTCATGCTAGCGTTGTGCTACAAATACCTTCTTCATACAAGAACCTCCCAGATAGGCTCCAATGGAAAAAGTTTCAATGCTAAAGTTAGTATTAGATGATCGTGCATGATTCTTTAATGTTGAATCTTACTTCCATGGATCTTTAGCCTCTTGCCTATTTATAGGATATTTTTCCCTACATTCAGGATGTTACTCACCTTGTAGGACGTGTCTATCATGGTGTCTACCATGGGCCATGTTCCTTTGATTGCGGCCAACTTGTTGGCTATTTGTGTGGTCATTGTCAAGCACGTGTATCATGCGCTATCCGTTTAGAGAGGTTAAAGAGCGCTTCTAACAACTCGCTTGCATGGGAACTTCGCTGCACTCTGTGTAGGTTAAGCTTGCAACATAGGTGATGTGCACCTTTATGCATTCATTAACCAATGCATTCGACACATTTATTATCGTCCTTTTTTTGGTTGATTGCTAGTTTTAGTTAGGTTTATACGACAAAGGTTTTAGATGACCACTATTGGTTTTCTTATCTGAATCTCAAGTTTTGTAGACTTAATTGAATCTAATGGGCACTTTGTATTCACGAGCACCTAGACTTTCCTAGCTTATTAGTAGGTTGCTCGTGAGTATATTTTACATCATTTTGTAGAACGTCATCCGTGAAAGTGGTAAAAGGTATTTGAAAGCAATTCGAAAGAATTGTAGAAGATAATTGCCTTCAAATATTGAAGACCATTCGTGAGGATGGTAGTAGATAGAAGGCCACAGACTTAAAAGCATAGTAGTATATGGAATTGAGCCGGGAAAGGCAGAATTTAAGGTTAAAGAGATCAAGAACAGAAGATGGCGCCAACTGGCCGAATCAGCCGACCGGCAAGCACGAAGCCCAGCATGAGCCAACCCAGCTTAGTATGACCTGTGCCAAAGGTGTCTAGTACGACCTATGCCATCCAACACGGGCCCTGTCCATCCGTGCTACCAATGCCCCGAATTCACTCCAACGGTAAAGTATGGACACAGACCATGTTGTTTCACATGGTCCGCGTCGTTTCAAGTTTTAAATGTGAAGATCAGCCCACATGGTGTGAAAATGACATGGCCCACGCCGTTCATTTGAGAAAAAAGTCCTTCCATTCAATGAGCTGCGCCAAACAACATGGGACGCTCAAATCAGAAGTTCAAAACGGGAAACCAGTTGGTAGCTCATGCCAGTCCATACGGCTTGCGCAGGAACAACCCGTGACTGTGCGGCCTGCGTAAGAACGAGGCGGCACGGGTTGTGCCATGCAGTGCATCCTGCATCGGCACGACCTTGGTCGGCTCATGCCATTTTCTACTGGTCGCATCAATTGCGGGTGCTTGGGTTTTTTGGCGTATTGTGTGCCTTTTTCAAGGCCAAAATACCTACTACCATATATATGAACCTACGTCTGCTGGGGTTTAAGTTCATGCTCCTTTTAGACTTCAAGAGTAGGTTAGAGAGAGTAAGGAACTCTTCTTTCTCTTTAGGATCTTTTATCGTCTTTTCTATAGTTTTCTTTTGCCCAAAGGGGTTTTATTTGTATTCATGACCCTTATCGATGGGCTTGTATTTGTTTTCATGAATTAATGTTTGTTTTGTGATATTTCTTAGATATACCTATTTCTATGAGTTTATGATTATTATGTTGGTTTGTTCTTCATGTTCTTACTAATTTGTAGGCACACACCGTAGTTTACTTTCATTTTGGTGCAACTATTGATATCCCTCGGGGAAGGAAACCTAGATGTTCTTGGGGTAATAATAGTCCGGAACCGTATCGGTGTGTGCACGTGGATTGCCGAGTCAACCTTACGATTGACCATACACTAGTCTTAGCCGACAAATTGGCCCGAAGAGTAACAAATAGATATAGTTATAGTAGCAAACTAGGGTTAGCGATATTGGAAGCCTAGAGCCATCGATAAGGTGCTTCACTCCCTTTGCCCTTTTAGGCCTAGGGAGAAGCATTTGTGGTGTAGTGCCCGGGATGTAATAGTACGGGGAAGATTCAGATCTGCACAGTAGACCAGGTCGTTGTTGCACTCCCCTAATTACAGAGGTGGTGCCAATGGAAGATTACATGTGCACCCTACGTAATATGTATGGGGACGTATTGATCATCGACCGCACCACATGTCTTAAACACTAGAATAGGTTTGCAGTTCTTGTATGTGATAGAATCGAGGATCGAAACAACATTGATCATGTTACGCAAATACTCCCCAAGTGCTAGTTTACATAATTTATTCTTTTGTTGATTGCATGTTAGTAGTTATTAGCAACCCCCCTTCCACCCCCAAAGCAGTATTATTTCTAATGCGGGATCAGATTGACGATTCGATCGCGGTTGTGTTTAGTTGACTCTTAGATACCTAGCATCTTTGTGGATGACCCCCGTTATTGCCACTATCTACCCTTTAGATAGTATAGTAGTAGGAAAATGAGCAACAATACAAATTCTTATATTCGTGAACCCTCCTCTTGGGTCTTTAATTTGTTACTAATTCTTATACTCGTGTATACAATTTATCAATTTTCATATTTTCAACTCTTTATCTCCTATTACAACTATGTAACTATTTCTTTTATGTTTTATAAATAGTCAAACTTAGCAAATTATCATTCTAACCAATCATCATTAAACAAGTTACATGACTACTTGTTTTAAGAGGTTATCCGCAACCTCATCGATTTAATCACATTCTTTTTTAATGAAATCATCAAATTCTTATTTTTTTGATAAATTTTCAAGAAGATTATTGATAGAAGAGATCTATCAATGCAATAAATACTTCTTAGTTATATAGTCTCTCATACCAAGTATATTTGCACTCTTACATTTTAAAAACTATTTTCTATTAAAATTTGATCGCATATTTGAATAGATATATGAACAACAATATTATCATATATGATATTGTTGAATTCGTCTTAACATGTAGTTTTTAAACATCAATTTTTTTATTTTCGTTATTATACATATGCAAACATATTAACGGTCAAACATTTTCTTGAATAGAATGATAATAATTAATGTGCAAATAGACTCGGACGGAGGGAGTACTATTCATGTACATTCAAATGAAATATTCCTGGTTCATTTAGTAATTATCTTATTGCATTCACATATAAAAAAAAGTACATCTCTTCGAGTAGATAACGAAAGAATTATCAAACGTTATCAAAACATGAAAATTCGGTGAAAAATATTGTAGAATTATATCAAATTATTGTTTTTATATTGAGATTAGAGTTTCATTAATATATTTTTATTTATTATATATTTATCTTCTAACTTTTAATATAATTTTTTGAGATATTAATATAATTATTATTCGAGTCAATCTTTTGAAAAACGATTTTTCCATAAGTCATGGAAAAATTAAGGTTTAAACTGCAAATTAGAAAAAACAGAGATAAAATTTTCGAGTTGCATTAATCGGGTCGTAAACTTTATAGCTACTACACGTTGTGTTGTAAATTTTTAATGTTGCAACTAAAACTTTTACCTTTTACTATTTTAATTAGACTCCTTCTTCTCATAAATCTATGCAAAGACAGTTTTTCCCAAAATTTAATAACATTAATACGTGCATAACTAATTATATTTTCTGTGCCACCGTGTGTATGGGAACTGAGGGACTATACTGATTCAGTCATCAAGTTTTTCGATATAAACGGAGCAGTCAGGCGCACTTCTACGTTCCCAAAATAGGTATACATACTAAACAAAAAGAAGAAAAAAAAGGAAAAAGTCGGGGCAATAGTGAAATTAGGGTGAATTAGGAATGGGCAGTTTTGTAACTCTGATTTGGCCAGATTATAATCATAAGTGAATAAATGTAGCAGGCGGGCAGATGTTGAGTACCTGAGACCCAGAAGCGAAATTACAAGTAATTTATTCCCAATTACTCCCTGGAGATGGATTCTCCAAAATATCCGTAGGGTTTTGCAGCGCCCTTGGGACGGAACGTGCGTATATAAGGTGGACAAACCCACTCTCCACTCTCCCACGCAGTCATCTCTCCCAAAAGAAAACAAGCTAGAAAGAACAATGGTGCAGGCTAAACCAAACAAAATGGCGAAGAAGCATGCATACCACATCAAGCTGTGCAAGCTGCTGGACGAGTACCAACAGATCCTGATCGTGGCGGCCGATAACGTTGGATCCACCCAGATGCAGAACATCCGCAAGGGTTTACGTGGCGAATCCGTTATTCTCATGGGGAAGAACACCATGATCAAGAGGACTGTCAGGGCTCACGCTGAAGAAACTGGAAATTCCGCTTTTAACAACCTCATACCCCTCCTTGTTGTCAGTCCCTCTCCATCTCTCTATATTTCAAAAATATAATCGTTTTTATTTCATGTTTTGGACCCTTGATTCACTGTAGATCCGTGAGTTTTAGACCTTCATTTGGATGCCGTTAATCTTGTGGTTTAAGCGAGAGATTTGGAACAGAATCTAGCCCTGGTGTAGTGCAATCAACCTAAAACCAGAAGGGTTTTGGGGACATTGCATTTTTAATAAATAAAGAATTGAAAATTGGTTTTGAATTGATGAGTGGGGTCATAAAGATGATGTTTCCCTCTGTTTGTCAATTTCGCAGGGAAACGTGGGCCTGATTTTCACTAAAGGTGACCTGAAGGAAGTGAGTGAAGAGGTTTCAAAATACAAGGTAATGGGGCAAGGATTAATTGGAGGTGCTTAATCTGGGTTATACTAAGCTTTTTGGGATTGCATTTCAATATTTATTACTTTCTTCATCTCTATAATTTATTAAATTTGAGTAAATCCAATTAAACCAGTAAAATTATGTAGATGCTATATTATTTAAAGCAATCTAATCACTAAATTAGGAATCTGATAAATGATAACTGTATTGAGTTGGACCAAGATGAAATACTGATTCATTTTGTTTCTATGTTAGGAATTTTCCAGGAAAAAGCATGAAATTCATGTACTTGGTATTCCGTTAATTAAAGCTGAAATTCGAATGCCGATAGTCTTCTTATTTCGTACATTTCCGTTTCTAATTAATGTAGTAATAAATACAACTAAATTTATCTACTTTCACTTGTACATAAATTTTTGCTCACTGTGTTCTAAAAAAACATAAATTTATTTTGCATTTTAAAATAGATTATACTGAATTACACGAGCTTAATTAGGTTTGGCGGTTTTTCTAAGAATATATATGGAGGAGTATTTTGTTTAACTGGGGCTGACTGGTTTTTACAATTGAAGAACATGAGGAATATTAATGGCTGTGAAATGTGACAGTACATATTTGACATGAATATTGATCATATGCAAGAGGCAAGATTAAAACGCATTCAACATTTCAAAGTCTTATTCTAGGACACTTTAAACAAACGTGGAGGTAAAAAGAGTTGAATGCTATACAGTAGTGGAATACTTATTTGTTGAAAAGCTCTGAATGGCAATGTCTAAGTCTGTTTCTGGTGCAAAACCCTGGAGCACATGTAGCTTTTGATGCCAACTATAAATACTTCAACAATGATATTGTGATAGCAAATTAAACTTGGATTTATAGTAAGTTTGCTGCAAACTAAACCGGGTTGTTGCGTGCTGTGGATTGTTTATTAGGTTGGTGCTCCAGCTCGTGTGGGTTTGATTGCTCCAGTTGATGTGGTTGTTCCTCCAGGAAATACTGGCCTCGATCCCTCACAGACCTCTTTCTTCCAGGTCCGTGTGAAGGATTGATCAGCTAGCTAGGATTGAACTTTGAAACATTACTGAATGCATATGTTGGCTCATTTAACGTTACAGGTGTTGAACATTCCCACCAAGATTAACAAGGGAACAGTTGAAATCATAACCCCTGTGGAGCTTATCAAGAAGGGGGACAAAGTTGGTTCCTCCGAGTCTGCTCTGCTGTCTAAGCTTGGAGTCCGGCCCTTCTCGTATGGTCTTATTGTTGTTTCAGTATATGACAATGGATCTGTTTTCAGTCCCGCCGTGCTTGATTTGACAGAAGATGATCTTGCTCACAAGTTTGCAATGGGACTCTCCATAGCAACTGGACTCGCGATGGAGATATCATATCCAACCTTAGCCGCTACTCCTCATATGTTCATCAATGCCTACAAAAATGTTCTGGCTGTTGCTGTTGACACTGAATACTCCTTCCCACAGGCTGAGCAAGTCGAGGAGTTTCTCAAGGTTTGATGTTTACTTACTTCTCCTGGACAAATACTGCTGAATACATACATATATGGCCAACATCATCTTACGAGCATTGTTGCTAAAAGTGTGATCCTTAAACACACTGCAGGACCCGAGCAAGTTTCTTGTTGCAGCAGCTGCTCCAGCAGCTTCGAGTGGTGCGGCTGCAGCTACCAAAGAAGAAAAGAAACTAGTTATTGAAGAGGAGGAGGAGGATGAGGACTTCAATCTTGATCTTTTTAGTTAGATAATTTCATCCAAACCTCAACTTTAGTATCTGCTGAGAGCTATTACCTCGTGTAATGAGTCATTATGGCATATTTTCAACTCTATAACTGCAATTTGGATAGTTTCTGTTCGGCTTCAAGTGGCTTTAATCAACATGCTTTCTCTATATGGGATTGTTATGCTACTCACCTTGACGCTCTGTGATTTCATTTTGTGATTTAATAATGACATACTACTTTTGTGCTTCATAATATTATACTCCTCCATTCACTGCTAGAAACACCTCCTTTAGCCGTGGTTTTTTCCCTATACGTACAAGTAATTTTGTGATTTTTTTTAGAAAAAATGGTGCGTAAGTGAGCGTTGTAGGTGCTATGGCAAAACTTTTTCACAATGATTTTATAAACCGCTGTCATACTCTTACATTGCAATCGGTAATTAGCTGATCGTAATTGATAAAAATAGAATAAAATTAGGCTTATCTAATCCGCCACTAAAAATAGTTGAAGCATTATCATCTGCAATCGGTAACATGAGCTGAGATTGGCTAAAATCTCCTCTTTGAGCAAAGTCGCTGCCCCAGTGATAGATCCCTCCTTGTTGGTGGCTTGTTCTACACCACTACAAGACTTGGTTGTAGATGATTAGAGGTAGAATGTGAAAAGGAGAGGGGAGGGTGGTGGTGGTGAATGGAGTGGTGGCGATGAAGAATAAAGGAGAAAAGGGTTGAGAGCAGGCTTCGAACGGGTTTTGCTTTGTAAACTAGAGAATGACCCGATTAAAATTTTAAGATCCAATTCCATCCTTATAACCTGCAAATTTGGCCCGCGTTTTTAACCTTTTTGATATATAATTTCAGCAACACATAATTAAATCAGAAACATTAGATTTAATGGTTGGATGGTTCAGATTTATTCTCACCTAAGTGAGTGTTCTCACCAAAATGAGTGTTCTCACCTGAGCTCACCCCATATATAATTGAGATCACATGAGAACACCTGTTTTAGGTGAGAAAACTCACTTATATGAGAACAAATTCTAACCATTGATTTAAATAAAATCAACTGTAACACTAATTAATCTTTTCCTTCTGTTCGCCTCTGCCTTTGAGTCCCGCAGCCGTGGCCAGAAAAATCCAAGCTCCAGCAGCGGCTCTGACACGGCTGCTCAGCTTATCCAATCACCGAGACTCCAATTGTTGAGTTTTTACTTTTTACCCCAATTTGGACTCCAATTGGCCACGATTCCCCACTGCTGAGAATGGCAGTAGACAAAAACAAGCTGGATGAAGAAACCTTCTCCGCTTCTACGAAATTTTGGTCAGATAGGATTACTCCTGCCTTCTCAAAGAATCCCAATTAATCAGAATAACCCATTTCTCCCAAGCAATCAGAATATCCCAAGTAATCAGAACAACCCACTTAGAAGCACCTTCTTTTAATTCTTATGTGCGCTAAAAAATAAATTGGTGTTTAGACTATAATTCAAAGGTGTTTCAATTATTTATTATAAGTGCTTCAAATGTGACATATATGTACTTCTTTTAATTCTTACGTGCGCTACAAAAAACAAGTTGGTGCATAGAATTTGACTCAAATGTGCTTCTATCGTCGATTGTAAGTGCCTTAAAAAACTTATTGGTGCTTCTTATAATATTTTACGTGCACTACGAAAACAACATGGTTATTAGAGTATAAATCGTAGATTTTTTGAGCTACACATGTAAGTGCTATAAATGTAGCTCATAGGTGCTTCCTTGCCACGACAATAACTTGGTGCATGAATTTAATAATAGTAGAGTAGTTTATTGCCAAGGGGTAATGTTTGTACTCATGACTTGATGTTTACTTTTTGAAATTCTTAGATTACCCTATCTTTATATTCTATGATCATTTGTGCATGATTTTTGGTTTACATTCTTGTAAAGTTTATGCCATGTTATGTTTTATGATGCATCCATATATTTACGTGTAGTATTGTGCTAGGCTAAAATTCTATCTTGGGAGTATTATATTAGGGCTATTGTAGGCTCGAGAGTACCGGGATAAGAGTGCATTCATGATACATTGAGAGTATCATCCCAATCGTTAGACTCTAATTATAATTGACTAGTTGTGTGAGTGATTGCATGTTAGGGGTATTTGAATAATTCCTAACGAGGGGAAATCCTTGTCTTACCCCGATAGATAGGCATTTTAGTTTGTAGCGACTAGGGTCATGGCAACACCCTAGAGTCATCACGAGATACCAATTTCTTTACCTATCTAGGCCTAGGGTTGGTGTCCTTAGTGGAGTGCCCAGGACGTATTATCCTCACTCTCGTATATAATGGTTGCAACCTACGCAAGGCTTAGTTTCGTAAAGCGGGGACACGTTAGCATCGGGAGTGAGATGATGAGGAATGAGGAGCGAATCCAAAAGGTCGATCAAAGCACATTCTTTTATTATGGAGGCGGTGAGTTAGCTCTTGAGGGGAGATTATCCTCTGTGTGACATACATTGGGCTTCCCAGCCTCCATCCACACTTTGTGACATAGGCATAAAATAAGTTTATATCTCTTACATGTAATAGAATCTAGGATCAAAGTCATCAATCGATCATGTCATGCAAATACCCCCAAGACTAGTTAATTATAGTTTTAATCTCTTTTGTTTAAATGCTTTTTAGTTGTTAAACACAAATCCCCCAAATATATGTTTAAAGCACTAGCTATTCCGGACACAAAATTGAAGTGACGCTTGATTGTGGGTTGTGTGTATTCAACCCCAAAATTCTAGTATCTTTTTGGATGACCCCGGACTTGCCACTAGCTACTCTATAGTGGTTAGTAGCGAGTACGGAAGTAAATTAAAAATCTCTTTATCTTTGAATGCATCCCGTGGGAATTAAACGACTCTACAGGGTGCGAGTCATATTTTGGTGCCGCTATCGGGGATATTAATTTTATTTTGATTGTTAGCTTACATAACTAGTTGGTAAAGTAGTTTGTGCTTTATTTTTGTGTTTTTGTTTGCGTCCTTTTTGTGTGTTTGTTATTTTTCGAAATAGGTATTGCTTGAGTTCTTGGTGTCAACCAAGAACACTTGCACTCGATTCCGAATTTTTGGTATTTTTTATTTTTGTTTTATTGAAAAAAAAATGTGGAGAAGATAGGCTCAACGAGTGAGGCTTTGTAGGATATGTCATTGCGACCACCCTACGTAGTCTTGCTTTTGGTTGAGTGAATATGAGAGAGCGGTAAGAGTTGTTGGATCCCTAGGCCAATGGAATCGAGAATGGTACACATACCACGATTATTCCAATCTGGGGTTCAGTGGTAACCTGAATTCATGGTATGGAGATGCGTCAGGAAACCAACACTTTGAGTTAGATAGTTGGCCTTTACCAACCTATACAATGCCCCAAAACCAATACCTAGAATTAGTTCCCAATTCCGAGGGTGAAGAAGTGTTGGAAGTCATTGAGTTGCTCCAAACACAAATGATTAATAACGCTAGGGACTTGGGAGTTCCCAAATTGGATTATGAGAATTTTGCAAGCTATAAATATTGTGATCAAGAGTCACGAGTTACTCCAATCACAAGAGTTTAGCAATAATAGATATTTGGGAAATCAACTCTGCTTAAGCATTGGGAAAGTTGAAGGGCAAGTGAGTAACTTGATGGAAAAGGGTGAAACAACTGGAAGCCCAATATTCCAAAAATGAATCATCCCTAGTGGAACTTGAAATTTTGGTAGATGAATCTCAAGGGGATGAGGAGTGTTTTGTTAAGAGCGAAGAAGTTGAGTAAGAGTTTATTATACTTATTTCACCATTTTACCTATCTTCATCCCAACCTCCACTTATAAAATAAACTCCCACATTTTCAGAACCCTTAGAGGAAACCATAAAGAAGCCCATTGAATATGCTAAGCTTCCAGACCACCTACTTCC
>JAULKM010142013.1:0-18186 GCA_032355605.1 Rubia tinctorum | reverse complement strand
TTTAGCATGAACTGTAATGCATGATCAATTAATAAAATTATTCTTTTGATGCATGCTTGTGCTAATCTTATTTTCGAAAATTTAATTGTGATACTCCCAATATAAACTCCAACAGGTAGAGTCTGCTTTTAATGATGCAACACACCAAACCAAAGAAGTGGATGCAAGTATCCATTTTATAAATCTTGTTCCGCACAGCATACTTTGGAGCTTTAACCCTGACCTTCCTTGCCTCATTCTTGTCTTCGAGTAAGATTCCTTCTGTAATTTACTTTACAATGAACCTACTTCATCGTCACTACTTTCTCTTTTTCATAACTGCATTTTTGTAGTGTTTCCATCGGTAGTTGTTACCTTAAGAGCACCTTGAAACATTCAGATGATATTATCCCATATCCATTTCACTTTTCGCCATTCGACCTGATGAAATAAGAAAAGGGAAAGGTGGTGTTACTGTACATCTCGGCTTCTTCAAAGGCAATTAGTGAGGTTTGGTTAATGGAGAAAGAGAAAAAGCAACACCATCCGTAGAATTAGTTCATGCGACAAGGAGACTTCAACAATAATTCCAAGCTCATTTATCGTTCTCCTCACTAACCACCCAATCCAATAAGTTCTGTTGAAGTTTGATGACTAAATCCGAAAATGTGCCGCATGTAAAGTCATGTGAAATTTGTTCATCGCAGCATCCTACGGACACTTGTCCCTATTTGCAAGATGACTATGTCGAGGGAGGTCAAGTTTATCTAGGAAACCAATGCTATAAAGGTGGTCGAGGATATAAAAACAGGCCTTACAATGCCCATTGGAGGGACCATCCCAATCTTAGGCGTGGATATGCTCAAGGGGGGTCAAAATGCTCAACCTTATTGCCCCACTCAATCACAATTCAAAAGGCTCTAAGATAAGCCCCATGATCAAGGTGAAAGTGCAGGTGTGGCGAAGGATGAAGTGATGCAAGTTTTGGGGAGATTGAGACTTAGTGCAGAAAAGTTCAAAAGGTTTCAAAAAAAGGCCGAGTTAAGCATCAAGAGTTTAGAGACTCAAATGAGTCAAATGGCCCAAATCTTGAATCAAATGGAGTCAAGAGATTCGAGATTCCTTTCTAGCTAGTTGAACCCTCGCCAAAATGAAAATGCTATCACTTTGACAAGTGGTAAGGATGTTGGCACTTCCCGGGATAATGGTGAGATTGTTGAAAATGAGCCTAAAAGGATTGAATTTTTTGTAAAGGAAGTGGAAGAAGATGCCGAGAAATTGGCCAAAGAGAGAGTGAGTAAGGGGAAGGAGATTGAGGAAGAGATTGTATCGAGAAATCGGATTCCAATCCCAAACCATCATTCCCTACTCACAAGAAAGCAAAGATAGCGGAAGTCCCTTCCTATATGCCGGAACCACCTTTTCCAGAAGCTTTGAAGGATAAACGAAGGAAGGAGGACAACAAGGACATCTACGAAGTCTTTCATAGATGTGAGGTAAATATCCCTCTTTTGAATGTGATTGAACAAATTCCTAGATATGCTAATTTTTTAAGGAATTGTGTGTTGTGAATAGAAAGCAAAGAGTAAATAATAAACTTAAGAGTGGGAAAAATGAACATATCTCCTCTTTGTAACAAAAGGAGTTACCCTCTAAATGTAACAATCCCGGCATGTTCACAATCTCTTGAATGATAGGAAATACACATTTTGAAAAAGCCATGCTTGATTTAGATGCATCGATAAAAGTGATCCCTTACTCTTTGTATGAAAGCTTCAATCTAGGTAATTTGCACAAAACCAGGGTGGTAATCCAATTGGCTGGTTGTTCTAGTGCATACCCCAAGGGTTTTGTCGAGGATGTGTTAGTTAAGGTAGATTCCTTAATATTCCCCGTAGATTTTTATGTCCTTGACATGGAGCATGATAAACATTCTGCCTCGATTTTGTTTGGGAGGTCATTTTTGAAAACTTCAAGGACGATAATTGATGTGCCTAATGGTGCCCTCACCATGGAATTTAATGGGATTAAAGTAGAATTTAACATAAATGATTCTATGAAATATCCTATTGAAAAACATTCTTGCCATGCTATAGATATTGTGGAAAATGTCGTGCAAGATGTTTTTGAATTAAGTGGTGAGGATTATTTGCTAGTTACTTTGGAATGTGATACTAATGATGCATGTCATATATATTCCATGAGCACTAACTTGAAGGAAAGCTTTGTAGAGTTGAATATTCTTCAAGAGATGAGATCAAACCCACCTCCTCTAGTCTTAGAGGAGCCAAAAAAACCAGAATTCCTCCAATCGCTTGTGAAAGCCCAAGTTGTTGAGCTAAAGTCGTTGCCAAGTGACCTCAAGTACGCATTTCTTGGGGAAGGGGATACACTACCGATTATCATTTCAAGTTGGCTCACTCAAGAGCAAGAGGATGAGTTGATGGTGGTGTTGCGGGAACATAGAGAAGCAGTTGGATGAACTATTTCCAACATCAAGGTCATAAGTACATCCACCTGCATGCATTCAATTTTATTGGAGAAGGATGCAAAGCTCGTGCGACAACCCCAACGGCTGTTAAACCCAACTATGATGGATGTGGTGAAGGCAGAGTTCTTACAATTTCTTCAAGCGAGAATTATTTATCCAATTTCTGATAGCAAATGGGTGAGCCTTACTCAAGTGGTGCCAAAGATGGGGTGACGGTAGTTAAGAATGATAAGGGTTAAATGGTTCCCACTCGTGTTAAAAAAGGGCGGGCACATTTGCATCGACTACCGAAGGCTCAATGCAGTAACTTGGAAGGATAACTTCCCATTGTCGTTCATTGATCAAATGCTTGAGAGGTTATCGATTCATCGATTCTGTTTCTTCTTGGATGAATACTCGAGATATTTTCAAGTGGTCATCGCCCCGGAGGACCAAGAGAAAACAACCTTCATGTGTCCCTTTGGTACATTTGCTTATTAGCATATGCCTTTTGGCTATGTAACGCCCTCGCCATTTTCACCGTTCATGGATAACTTCACCGTTCATGGTAGTTCCTTTTATAACTGCTTAGCAAATTTAGCACAAGTTCTTAAGAATTTCATTGATACTAATTTTGTGTTAATTTCCAAGAAATGTCATTTTATGGTAGAACAAGGCATTTTCTTGGGCCATATTTTCTCCTCCAAATGTATTGAGGTAGACAAGCAAAGATAGACACAATTCAAACTTTACCTTATCCTACTAATGTGTGCAAAGTCTGTTCTTTTCTTGGGTCATGCAGAATTCTATCGCCGGTTCATAAAGGATTTCTCAAAGATTTCATTTCCTTTGTGCAAGTTGTTGCAAAAGGAGATGAAATTTGTGGTTGACGAGGGTTGTAAAGGGGCCTTTGATACATTGAAGGAAAGGTTAGTTTTGACCCCTATCATACAACCCCTGGATTGGTCCATACCTTTCGAGATCATGCGCGATGTGAGTTATTACGTCGTCAGAGCAGTGCTTGGTCATAGGGTGGAGAGAGAGTACCTCACACCATCTCTTACTCATCCATGACTCTCAATTAGGCTCAAAGGAACTACTCCACCACAGGAAATGAATTTTTAGCGGTGGTATTTTTCTTAGAATTTTTTTGATCTTATTTACTTTATACCAAAGTTATTGAATACACTGACCATGCAGCGCTTCGTCATTTGATGAAGAAGAAAGAGGCCAAACCGATATTGATCAGATGGATCTTTCTTTTGAGTGAGTTTGACTTGGAGGTAGCAGATCATTTGAGCCGATTGGTTTTGTGCCAAAATGTTGAGGTAAATATGTCGGTGATGGAGCAAATACGGGAGGAATTCCCCAATGAACAATTGTTCGTAATCAGATACCTCCGGCCATGGTATGCCGATATTTTCAATTTCCTTGTCTCTAGTAGATTTCCTCCTCATTTTTCTAAAGCTCAAAAGGATAAGCTAAGAAGTGATGCAAAGTATTGTGTGTGCGATGATCCCTTTCCGTTGAAGCATTGTATAGATCAAGTTATTAGGAGATGTATACCCAATAATGAAGTACATTCAATTCTTAAATTTTGTCATTCTTATGCATGCAAAGGTCATTTTGGAGTGAAGAGAACAACTAGGAAAGTTTTAGAGTGTGTTTTTTATTGGCCTACGTTGAATAAACATGCATACATATTTTTCAAATCTTGTGATAAGTGTCAGAGAGTAGGGAATATTTCTTCTAAGAATGAGATGCCCCAAAAAGCTATGTTTTTTTTGTAAAATATTTGATGTTTGGGGAATTAATTTTATGGGACATTTCCCTAATTCTTCTGGATTTACATACATTCTTCTTGCGGTTGATTATGGGTCAAAGTGGGTTGAAGCAAAACCCACTATGACTGATGATTCTAAAGTGGTTGCATATTTCTTAAAGGATGACATCTTCTCTAGGTTTGGGATTCTTCAAGCCATGATTAATTACCAGGGTACCCACTTTTGTAATCAGACAATAGAGGAACTTTTGAAGAAGTATGATGTCACTCACAAGACCTCCACCACCTATCAGCCACAAACCAATGGTTGAGCCAAAGTTTCCAATAGAGAAATCAAGTCCATCCTTGAGAAAACGGTTAATCCTAATCAGGAATATTAGAGTTCTTGGTTGAATGATGCTTTATGGACATATAGGATGGCTTACAAGAGGCCAACTGGAATGTCACCATATCGCTTATTCTCTGGAAATCCATGTTATTTACTATTGAAGATGGAGTGTAAGGTGTATTGGGCGGTTAAGAACTTCAACCTTGATGTAGATAAGCCCGATTTAAATAGGAAGTTGCAATTGCAAAAATTGTAGGAGATAAGAAGAGAGACCTATGAAAACACCGAGATCTACAAAGAGAAAGCGAAGGCATGACATGACAAGATGATCAATGGTAAGGATATTGATGTTGGTTAAAAAGTCTTCTTATTTAATCCCGCCTTCTTTTATTTTTTGGTAAACTAAGGTTAAAGTGGATTAGCCCTTTTGAAGTGGTGAAGGTATTCCTGCATGGAGCGGTGGAAATTATGGATCGAGCTATGTCCAAGACCTTCAAGATCAATGGACAACGTTTGAAACCTTACAACAAAAACTTTGTGCCAGAAAAAGGAGAGGATGTTGAGCTTCTTGATATGTTTTTTAAGTAAACAAGAAAAATGAGTGATTTGTGCTGACGACGTTAAGTAAACTTGGTTTTGATCATCTGGATAGTCATTCATGACTTTCCATTGATGTTATTTCAATTTGGTTTTTGTCATTTTGTCATTATTTTGCTTTGTTCATTTCACGATTGTGTTTTTCCATGATTTTGTAGCGAAAGGAGTGCATTGCATTGGATGAATGAAGGAGTAAAGGCTATGAGAATGATCAAGGGAAGGAGAGCTTGGGATGTCGAAGAATTTTTTTCTAAGTATGGATGTAACATTTTGTCGCGAGTCGCGAGAAATTCCTCGCAGGTCGCGACAGACAGAGGAAGTTTACAACTTCTAGTAAATCTCTGTCACGATCTGTGAGAAATCCTCACAGGTTGCGATGAGATTCAGAAGTTTTTGGAGAACTTTTTAATCCCATATGTGCTTCTGTTACAGTTTGTGGTGATTTTCTCGCGGGTCACGATGCTACAGTAGGCAAAAATCAACTTCCAGTAAATGTTCTGTCGCAATTCGCGACAATTCCTTGTAGGTCACGACAACATTCAGAAATTTTTATGAAATTTGCAACTCGTAGTACCCATCGGTAGTGGGCCACAAGGTTTTTCTTGAGCCGTGAAAGTCTGCTTACTTTTACCTTGCCAGACCCCTGTTGTAGTGAGTCACAAGGCTTTCCTCGTGGGTTGCGACAGCGGCTCAGGCCCATAATAAAAATGATCAGAACCCTTACACATAACTCTCATCTTCCTCCATTGTCCTCTTCTCAATGCCACTGCATTTCCATCATTCCTCCATCATTTCAGCCAAAAATCACCACCTCCACACTGAAATTCTATCCATTTCACTAACTAAATCATCTCCACACCACAAACAACATCCTAAACATCCCTAATCCCAAAATCCAAAAAAACCCCTAGAATTTGGGGATTTTTGAAATTCATTGCTTGAGGATTTGGTTGTGTGTGGGATTCACAAATTTACTCTTCTCTACTTATATTTGGTACAACTTTGCATTCTATACCCTTGAATAGACAATTTTTGTGTAGTTTGGGAATTTGTGATATTTTGAAATTATGAGATTGAATGTTTGTGATAATTTTTTGGACTTGATTGTTAGGATTGTGGATGTAACTTGATATTTGTGTGGGCTTGATTGCTTATGTTAACTTTGTTTTGGACAATAACGTGATGATTATTAGAATTGTGTACTTATGGAAGACATTGTGTTAGTGGCTATGATATTGTTCTTGGAAAAATGCATAAGTGTTCTTGGCTACGATATGATCTCACTGTGGGAGTAAAATTGTGGTAGGTGGCCAAGATTTCTGAGGTTAATGCATAATGGTTGATGGAATTAGCTAGCTTTGGTATTGTTGAATCATTAATTGTGGTAACATATGAAAATGCTCGCATATTGGTAGTTACATTTTGTTGATTCTAATGTGTCGACTACATGACTGTGATTGTAAAGTAAAAACTACATAATTTTGCTCTCATATTCGTCGCCACATATTTGATATATTAGTGAGATAATTGCACAGTGGTAATTGTATGATGGGGGTTGTGATGTTCATTGAAAACACTAGGGTTTATTGAAACTTTTGATGCTAAGCCTAGTATTATAAATTCATGTGTACTTATGAGTTCTGACGTCATTTTCTGTGATGTTAGTTCTTTACATCAGATGGCCCCCAAGAGGCATCGGTTCCAAAGAGGGGTGAGTTCTTCAGCGACACCTTCACCTCCCCCTCTGGTTCGGAACCGAGGCCGGACAAATACATGGGTTTGAACTGGATTACCAGTGAGTATGCCGAAGGATGGGATTTCCTGGCCAAACCTTCAAGAAAGATTCAATAGACTAATTTTTGTGATGAGAGGCTTTCCTACCAGAGGTACACCCTCGAATTCCTCATAACGGTGAAGGTCTGTACCATGAGGAAAGATTCCCAAGGAAGGGAGCAGGCTTGTGAGATGTATATCCATTTCCACTTGAATAATCTATCATATGGGATGACCTTTTCAGAGATCGAGGTGGCTTTCAGTTGGAACACTGCGCCCATCCTAGAACACTATGATCCGGGGATACCAGATCTCACTAACCATGATGATACAGTCTTCTGGCACACCATCACTATGCGGGTTCGAGATCTCAGGGACAAGAACAAACTGACCATCCACCTTGCTCTCCTGTTTGTGCACCGCTTCCTAGAAGCCACTCTATTATGCCATGCTGAGCCGACTCATATACTGAATGATGGTGTCCGGTATCTGTGGTACTTCACTGGTGAGGGTACAAGCTATGGATTTTGGACTGATTTCCAGGTGGAGAAGGTTATCCATGAGTTGAACAAGGTTCTAGGAGGTGACATATCTATAGGGGGCATGATCTCCCTCCTATCGCAGCACCTGCAGATTGCCACCCCACCATGACTTCCACGTTTGGGCAGAGATGATTCGTACCTCATCACCTTGAGGAGAATGCAGGATTACAATTTTATAAAGTCCACCGCTTTGCAAGGGGTCTACCACTAGCTATATGGGAGGAGGAAGGTATGTTTTATGACACTCCCTCAGTCCAGTGGACGAAACTGGAGCTAGACACACCGGTGGAAAACTTAGCCATCGAACCAGATGAAGCATATCGACAGGCATTCAACCAAGAGCTAACTAGTTGCCCCCGATACCCGTTCTGAGCAAGGAGGGTTCTCTTCCATTCACCCATCCTTCTGCAGCATCTCCCCCTCCACAGCAGGATGAACATATGCAAGGCGACTTCCCTCAGCCCCTCCGCCCCTCCGGACTTCTACTGTCGGCTGATATACACGGTTGAGGCTGATTTCCGCCAAAAGGATGTGCTTATTTTGGAGCACAATCTCTTTGTCTTTCAGAGCTTCATGGACATTGATGAGGATATCGATCATCTCTCATCCTGGGTGTATCAGATGCAGGAGCATATGGGTGAAGCTCCATGCCCTGATCCCTAGGCGAAGCGATGTAGGGAGCGGCGTCGGAGGAATGTGGACTGGATAGCCCAGTACCAACAACGGTATAGCAGAGATACCCCCGGTGGTGATGGTCCCTGGTACTCTTGATTGTGAGTAATTTTACTTCCCCTTTTGATTTTTATTGCCTTTTGCTATTTTTATATTTACATTGAGGACAATGTAATGTTTTAAGTGTGTGAAGGGGTTTAATGATTTGAATGCATGTACACTTGGATGCTTTTTGCTACTTTGATTGGAAAAACGTGAAAAAATAGAAATTTTAATTTTTTAAAGAAAATTTGGGAAAAAATAGAAAATAAAATAAATAAAATAAAATAAAAATTAATCCCGCAAAGTTGAAAACCCGAGAGGGAAATTTAGGCAACATTAGGGGTCCAGATAGGTCGAAAACCCAAAATGGCAGCCTAGGTAAAATTGAGATGCTAAATGTGGGTGAGATGTAAGCTAAAAGAAATATGATGTGTGACTAGGATGAAAATCCGAAAGGGCTCCTAGGTAAAATGAGATAAAGAGAGAAAAGAAAAGAAAAAGGGAAATTCGATATTAATCTACTCATTTACCGGCGTTGGAATCATAAGGTTGCGGTGAACATATGGATGAATCGAGTAGGCTAGTATCATAGGACTTCTTGGGATTGGGTAAATTAGCAGGAAAACGAAGTAGGGATATGAAAACTTGATTCTTTGTATACTTCGTTTTAGATTGATATATTAGTATGAAGTGAAGTATATGCTTGAACTTTTGATGTGGTTTGACTTTATTTTGTGCCATTGGACTTTTGGATTATCAATTCAGGATTTGGATATAATTTATGGCTATTAGTGAATTGATAGGTGGTAGGTTTGGGTAAAATTAGAAATTAGGGTTGTGGTGTGAAATTTTTTCATTTGATCTTTGATTTTGAGATTTATGAAAATGAGAATTTTTGTGAGGTATTGAATGAGGAAATATTAGTGTTAGGAAATTAATATATAAATCTTCTTGTGTTCTTGAATCTTTTCTTACTCGAGAATGAGTAAGGTTTAAATGTGGGGAGGTTCGATGTGTTCATTTATGTAGTAATTTTAGGATATTTTGGACTTACTTTTGTATACCTTTGTGCTCCAGATCTTGTATTTTTTTCTTGAAATTCTCTTAGGAGGGTTAAGAACGACTTTTGCGCTCTTACTACTTTACTAAGGAGTTTGGTGTGACGAGGCAAAAATATAAAGATTTGAAGATTTGAAGACCATCTTTTGGGATTTGAAGAGTTGAAGTATTGAAGAAAAAAAGTGAAGAGTGAAGCTTGAAAACTTAGACAAGAAAAATAAAGAGTTGAAGATGCAACATTTGTACCTGTCGCGGGTCGCAAAGAATCCCTAGCGAGTGGCAACAGCCTGAAGCGAGTGGGCTATTTTGTGATATTTCTTGTACTATAAATATCAACTCCTATCCTCTCATTTCTAATCTTCTTCTCCCCGACTTTCCCTCTTTGAAAACCCTAATTTTCACTAGTTTTTCATCTATTTTCACTTTGGGATTATGTTTGGTGTGCTTTGAAATATTAGAATGAAGTCTAGTAGCTAAATTTAGTCTTAGGAGCAATTGATTGAATCTTTCTTGCCCATGTCTTGATAACCCTATGTATATTTTTTTTTTTACTATTGTGAATTTATGGAGCTTTGAATATGGTTGTTAATGTCATTTATGTGATTGGGAGTTTGATGATATGAAATGTTTGTATTATACCTTGTTAGAGCAAGTCCAACAGATTATGAAAAATGGAGATTTTGGCCATATATGGATATTTTGATCATTTTTCAGCTCCAACAGATGCTCCATATGATTATCTAAAATGGAAAACCGGAGGAAAGAGAGGGTTTCATTCTCTATATTGATAGAGAGATAATGAAACTTTGGAGAATTGGAAATTTAACGCTATTAATGTCAACCACCTTTAATTTAAAAGTAATTTCTTTATTTATGTAAATATTTTCTATATCTAGCTTTCAGGACTACCGTAACTTTCATGCGTTGGGAAAAATGTTGACTGACGACATTCATCAAAAATGAGTCGTTACTTACATTTTTTTAGGGTTAAATATATTTATAACCCTAACTTTATGCTGAAAGTGCTAATATAACCCAGCAATTTCAGAAAGTGTCAATTTAACTCTAACTAATTATCGTATGTTCCAATCTGACCCTAACTTTCAAAAAAATTATGTCGATATAACAAAAATCCTTAATTCCGGCATTGACCAAATAAATTCAATAATGACTATAAAATGAAATGACAAAATGCCCCTTACTACAAACTATCTTTCTTCTTCGTTGTCGCAGTTGTGAGCACCACTGGTGGCATTATACCGCCGCTTCCCCCTAGCCTACTGCCTCTCCCCAGATCCACAGCCTCTTCCCTCCCTATCCTCCAGCACCGAAGTCCCCTATTCCCTCCCAAATTATTCACCTTCTTCTCACCACCACCAAAGGCCCCATCGACTCCTGCTGCCCGCCCGTGTCCTTCACCTCTAAGTTCTCTGACAATGGTGCATCGCCGACTACCCCTGACTCCACCTCCAATCCCTTTGGTCTAGAGCAATTGAACAACGTATAACGTTACGGGCGGAGCAATTGAACAACACATGTTAGGTCAAAAACCACGCCGGCTCACTCCTTGATTTACTCGCAACAACCACATAAATCTATTGGGAAGACTAATTTAATCATATTATCGACACCATTTTGCATTTGGAAATGGTAATGGAGCATATTAAACAAATGAGTTAGTTCAAACCAGCAGCCTCTAGAATTGAGGGGCTAAGATTACAGTCACCAAACGTGAAGTTTTAGAAATTCTGCTGGCTATGAAATTACAATAAAACAAATGGGGTCATGTTCGTGAAAATCATCGGCGGTGGCGGAAAGTCCGACGAGAGACCGGCCAATGAGCCCGGTGTTCTATTGGGCCAAATTTTGGATTCAGAAGAAATGAGGCGTGATCAGTCGGAAAAGGTTGAAGGAATAGAAGTATTTGATTTTTTTTCTTTTTCTTTTTTGACAATGGAAAAATGGTATTTTCAACTAAATATAGCCATCAAACAGTTGACTAAAAAGTTAGCGGAGTCAAGGGTTATTTTGGCACTTTCTGAGATTGCAGAGTTATTTTGGCACTTTCTGAGATTGCAGGGTTATATTGGCACTTTCAGCCTAAAGTCATGATTATTTTAGCATTTAATTAATTTTTAAAAATAGGTATATATTCATTAATTTTTTAATAATACATTATTTAATTTAAAAAATAAATAAATATTCTTATTTATTTATAGTTTATTTTATAGCACAACGTCTTGTTTTAGACCATTAATTGTTAGACATTGTCATTTTATATTTGACCTAACTACTGAGGTGATTTAGTGTTTGTTTTTATTTATTCCAACGAAATTCCTATAATTTAAAAAAAATGTATCGTAATATATGAATAATTATATTTTGATTATAAAAGTTATTGAAACAATATTTTTCATGATTGGTCTAACCGTTTAAGTGAGTCTAATAGGAGACTTTCTCATTTTGTAGTGGTTAAAGTATTTATTATTGTGTTATTAAAAGAAGATCATTATTGTTTTACTAAACACAAAGCTATGCAAAATAGAGAATCTGTTAGAATCGAACAAAAAAATAGAGAATATGAGTTTTCATTCTTCATTTTAGAGAAATTTTTGAAGAATCTGTTGGACTTGCTCTTAGAAGTTTATGAAAGTAGCTAATTTATCCTCTTTTGATATGGAATCCAAGAGCATGAGTTAGAGTTTCTAATTGGGTTTATGATGTTATAATTGCTAGATGAATACGATGATGTTATAATTGCTAGATGAATACGATGATGTTAAATTCTTTGTCATGTTTATCCTAATTCCTAGTGTAGCAAGTAGGAGTAGTCATTGAATGTTGAAGTTTCTTTATTAATATTAATAAATGCATAAATTGGTTCAATGTTTAGACATTTGGTTTAATGTTTATAAGTGTTACTAAACTTGTTGATACTTTGTACAAAATATCATTAATGGAGTGTTTTTAGGCTTTCTCGATTATGGCGGTCACTAGTGAGGTTTAAAAGAGATGTCGAATTCACTCTTGTAAACTACTACCAAAGAAGAATGGAAAGTTCATATTCACAATAAGTAGCCAAGGTAGTAAATAGGTTGTGGATTCAAGGATAGATAAGAGGATCGGAAGTGGAAATCAATTGCACCCAAGGTCCTGTACTTTGTGTTTAATCCAATCTTTGTAGTGTGTTGCATGATTAGCTTAATGTCTCGTTTATGATAGTGGATTTGTCTTATATATATAGGAAGGGTTTTATTAACACTCTTATTTCTACACCATTATGTACACCAAATCCTGGCTCTTCATCTGATCTAATCTCAACCCTTAATTAAATCTAATTTTAGTTAAAAAATTAATGTCGCCCACTTTTGTTTACCTCTCTTCGTTCATATCGCAGAGGAAAGTAATATCTTCTGTTCTCCCATTTATCACCTTCTCGGGTGCTTATTATGTCTGAGGTAAACATTTTGCTTAGCGCGTACGGAAAATTGCCTAGCGAATTGCTCAGCGTAAAGAAAATTCAGCTTCAATAACATTATGTTTTTATTTTGTAAACTGTATTCAGCGTACGAACAAACTAAATGTGGCTTTATGGGTTCTGCCTTTTTTGTGTAAATATCTTTTTATTTTGTGTTTTGAATTTTGCATTTCCATTCTATTCGCTGTTAGATTTTGTATCGAATAACATTTTTCCCCAGTAACTGAATCAAATATTTGACATGTGTAAGGCCATAACATTCTTGGCTGACAGTGTTGTACCGGTGTGGCCAGTTGGTTCCTGTAAATATGGTTATCTTTTCTCAGAGTTGACACAGGGAATATGATACTCCCTCTGTCCCATCCTAAATTACTCACTTTCCATTTTGGGTTATCCCACCACAAATTGCACCATTCTGAACTTACCAAAATTGGGTGCATTGACTAGCCATGTAAAGTCTGGAATGCCTTTCATTTTCGAAAAAATTACACCCAATCACCTCTGATTAAAGCTGGGCTTAATGGGCTTGGGCTGAGGTGGGGTAAATTATTAGCCAAACCCGTGATTCAAATTTGAATCTGGCCGTCTGATTAAAGGTGACCAGCTTTAATCAATCCCTTATTTCTATGTGTAACTATTATGCGTGCTCCTGTTTTCAACGCTCCCTCACATTACTTCCATATGTTTTCATATTATTCACACTCATTCATCTTGCCCTCATCTCTCTCTTCCTCATCTTGTTTTCCTATGAAACCCTAGACTTCAGTGACTTCATTTTTCAAACCTCCCGTCATAGTAATAACAGTTCTCACCGGTAATATCTCATTTTCTTGTTTCCGTGAAATTTATTTTTGTCTTTCGATTTAAATGGTTTCCGTTTCCTGCCTTGTAGATAGTTTTACAGATATTTTTTTTGGTTTTTATCTATTGTTTATTGTGTCGGGGTTTGGTTAACGGTCTGGTTAAGAAAGTCGACCAAAATCTAGTTCCCGTTAAGGGATTTAAGCCATGTTTTCTTTTTCCATTTTCGTACCCTGGCCATTTTGATATTTTCAAAAAAAAAATCCCTTTTAATATTTTCGGATCTGTGTTTCCTTTATGTCACATGTGCCTAACAAATATGGATTTTGGGTTCACCTTTTTTCGATTTGACTACTTTGATTTTATCGACTTATGTCATCCGGTTGCTTCTCGAACCGGTTTCCTTTTTCAATCTAGTTTTTGTCTATGTTGTGTCGGGTTTTGACTTAGTCAAAATGTTGCTTCAGTTTCAGTTGTTGGGTTTTGACTAAATCAACACGTTGCCAGGTTTTGGAAATGTGTTTTCGACTAGATGTAGTCCATTTTGCTTGAGTTAGAACTGTCTATGTTTGTGTGGGTGTTTTAATCTGTATGTAATGGTTATTTTTCTGCTCTGTTTCTGCTATGAGTCATCCAAATTTATGAGCTTCTATTGGTAAATGTTTTGAATGACTGTTATTGAATGGTAACTATTATGTATAAGTGGATTTCGATTGATATGTTGAGGTCAAAATTTATTTGGATGTTCTTTACATTTCAAATATGGGTTTGCTTTTTGTTTAAGAATACATCTGCAGTGTTTTATTATTATGAGTATACATTTGTAGTGATTTATTATTCTGTGTACACATCTGTAGTGATTTAGTATGTTTGAGTGTACATCTGTAGTTTTTTCCTTGTGCTTGAGCATACATATGAGTTGTCATGTATTGGATTTATATATTTTTTTCTATCTTGGAAAGTGTTGTCCATTACTTTGGTTTTTGGTTCTGTATCTGAGTCAAGGTTGTGCATATGACTTTGAGATTTTGTGCTGGTTGTTTGATGTGGTTGTGTTTTTTCCTGTGGTATCCGTTGGGTTGTGTTTTTCCCGTGGTATCCATTGGGTTGTTTGATGTGGTTGTATTTTCAAGAATATGTTTTTTTAAATCACAGCTTTCCTATTTGTGATTAATGCACCCATGGACACCGATGATGGGGTTAAGGATGGACAAGAAATCACATCCCAAAGCCTATCCTCGAAGGGCATACTTGGTGCATCATCACATTCTCCTAAACAGGCTTGTGCCGGAGCTTATGACTCCTAGGTGCATGCCTGTTCGGAAGAACAAAATGACATTTTTGAATCGGAGTCTTTTACGTGCTCAGAAATACCAATTGCTACTCATTTTAGTCAAATTGACTTTGATTCCTGGTCTGATATGACTAATTTCTGGACAGGTGAGGATCCTGAGCAAGTCAATCCTGAACCAATACCCCTTGAAACTCAGTGTCAGCCTGAGTCACCTGAACTTGAGTCCCCACAGTATGACCCTAACATAGACTATCACAACATTAAGTGGGGTGAGCCGAGTTCTACAATTTTGGTGCCTGTTATTATCTGAAAAACTGGTCTACTTATGTTCGTAATAAAGAGAAACCAAAATGGAGCATTCGTGATAACTCTGAGTATGGTGTTTTACTCTATGAAACGCTAGCCGAGTTCACAGCTGCTGATGCGAACTCCAAAATTCGTCCTCAACCATCTTCCTGAAAGGACGAGTAATTTGATTTACAGGTTGTTCGAAATAAAAAATTTCCAATTATGTTTCTTTTACTATTTTTTACAGTTTCTTTGTTTTGCATCATTTTCTGACCGTGATTTCATTTCCTTGAACTTTTAGGAAATCACAGCCCCGTAAGAGTTCTGTATGCACTTTTGTTCTAAGACATATGTTTGAGCTACTGTTTTGTGCATGTCTTGTTTTGGCTAATTCCAGAAACTATTTATCTTTATATGTTATAATCATGAGCTACTTTTGTGTTTTGCATATTCGGTTTGGGTTGATTCTGGATAGTACTTGTAATTTTATGTTATACTCTGTGTTTCATTGTTTTTTATGCATGTCCAGTTTGGGTTATTTCCGGACACTACTTGTGATTCTATGATATATACAGTGGTTGTGTTATTTTTCTGCATGTCCGGTTTGGATTGATTCCGGACACTACTTGTGATGTTATGAGATTTTTGTGAGATGTTGTTATTTTCTTCATGTCTGGTTTGGGTTGATTCCGGACGTTACTTGTTATTTTATGATCTTCTACTGCTGTTTTTGTGTGAATGTCATGTTCACTTGTTTGTAAAAAAAAAGTTACGCATGTAGTAAATGTTAAACATGAACCGAGTTTGTTAAGAAGAAGTTGGGTTATGGTTATAAGTAATGCAGCCATGCGGCGCTGCCTTTGAGTGGTGTTGTTCTTGGCTGGGCATTATTTGTAACTACTTCACACTATGATGAAGCTGTGATTATGAGTTTCCTTGTAATGCAGCAATGCAGTTCGATAATAAATCTGAATTGTTCATGGCGGGGCATTAAAATGAAATAAAAACATCTTTGAGATGACCCGGTTAATAGTAGAAGGCCTTTAATGATGATAATTTTAAGGTGTACACCTGAAAATGATGCAACCATGTTCTTACATTGTGAAAACATTTGGACGGCATCTATGTGGGTTCTTGTACATTACTGCTATTTTTGTTTAGTGTGTCGCAGCCACCTTGTATTTGTTAATTGGAACATTTTATGACTTGGGGAATTCATGAAATAATAAACCAGCAGCTTTTTCAAAATACATTCCACAATTTACATTGCATTACAAAAGATGCATGATGCTTTCCACATTGCATTAGGGTTGTGCATGATGCTTTTTATAGGGAAGAGCCCAAAAAACTGGATGATATTTTCCTGTCTTTGCAAAATTTCATGATTGAAATTATGAAATGCATGGGAGGGAATGGTTTCAAAATGCCACATATGGGTAAACAGAGGCTGAGAAGACTTGGAATTCTGCCAACAAACTTAATGGTGGACTCAGAAATTGTAAGGGCGTGTTTGGAGCACTTAGTTTCAATTGGTAGAACAGACACAGTCCAGTATTTACTGCTCAGCATAGAGATAGTGTAGAAAGGGCAGTAAGAAAATATTTTGAAGGTTGTGCTTCTAGATGTAAAATCTAAGGTAAACATGTCTTTTGGTTTTCATAAACATGTTTTTGGGGCAACCTGTAAAATATATGGGTGTTATTCACTCTTTTGTAATGCAATGTAAATTGTGGAATGTATTTTGAAAAAGCTGATGGTTTATTATTTCATGAATTCCCCAAGTCATAAAATGTTTCAATTAACAAATACAAGGTGGTTGCGCACACACTAAACAAAAATAGCAGTAATGTACAAGAACCCACATAGATGTCGTCCAAATGCTTTCACAACGTAATAACATGGTTGCATCATTTTCAGGTGTACACCTTAAAATTATCAACATTAGAAGCTTGCTGCTATTAACTGGGTCATCTCAGAGCTGTTTCTATTTCACTTTAATGCCCCGCCAAGAACAGTTCAGATTTATCATCGAACGCCATGACTGCATTACAAGGAAACTCATAATCACAGCTTCATCACATATGTGATGTAGTTACAAATAAAGCCCCGCCAAGAACAACACCGCTCAAAGGAAGCGCCGCATGGCTGTATTACTTATAACCACAACCTAACTTCTTCCTAATAAACTCGGTTCATGTTTAACATTTACTACATGTGTAACCTTTTTTTACAAACAAGTGAACATGACATTCACACAAAAACAACCGTAGAATAACATAAAATAACAAGTAACATCCGGAATCAACCCAAACCGGTCATGCAGAAAATAACATCTCATAAAAATCTCATTACATCACAAGTAGTGTCCGGAATCAACTCAAACCGGACATGCAAAAAAATAACACAGCCACTTTATATCATAGAATCACAAGTAGTGTCCGGAATCAACCCAAACCGGACATGCATAAAACAATAATGAAACACAGAGTATGACATAAAAATTACAAGTACTATCCGACCCAAACCGGATATACAAAACACAAAAGTAGCTCATGATTATAACATATAAAGAAAATAGTTTCTGGAATTAACCCAAACCAGACATGCACAAAACAGTAGATCAAACAAATGTCTTAGAACAAAAGCACATACAGAACAATTACGAGGCTGTGATTTCCTGAAAGTTCAAGCAAATGAAACCATGGTCGGAAAATGATGCAAAACAGAGAAACTGTAAAAAAATAGTTAAAGAAACATAATTGAAATTTTTTATTTCGAACAACCTGCAAATCAAATTACTCGTCCTTTCGGGAAGATGGTTGAGGACGAATTTTGGAGTTCGCTTCAGCAGCTGCAAACTAGGCTAGCATTTCGCGAAATAAAACACCGTACTCAGAGTTATTATGAATGCTCCATTTTGGTTTCTTTTTATTACGAACATAAGTAGACCAGTTTTTCGCATAATAACAGGCACCGAAATCGTAGAACCCGGGCTCACCCACTTTGATATGAATTAGAAAATGTCATTTATTATATTTTTATTCGTTTAGTATTTTTAGGAGTTAACACTATACTCTTTT
>JAULKM010141994.1:0-18187 GCA_032355605.1 Rubia tinctorum | reverse complement strand
AATATCTCTTCTTCTTCTCGGATTACAACTTCAGCTTCCTTATATCACTAACATTCCTTCTTCAACACAAACTATCCATATTTGCATAATTTTCACAAATTTCCAACTAGATAAATCTGGACTTTACAAGAGCTTTCTTTGATTTTCGGGAGGGAAGTTCTCTACATGGATGGAAAGCAAGAGGCTAAAATGCGCCAATCATCTATCAACTCTCTGAATGATCGTGACAGCAAGGTGAAATTCCTCCTTGCATCCACACGGGATGGTTGTGAAGGCATCCACTGGTAAAAATCTGTTAAAAATTATAGTTTAACATTAATAAATATAATAATTATATGTGTCAAAACTGTCTCGTATTTCAAGTCTATTTGTTTGAGTTTTGTATGTAAAATGGCTAATTTAATTTTGTGTGATGTTCGTGTCTGTATATAATTTGTTAATTTTTACTATCCATTGTCAAAAAAAAATTTAAAGTCCCATTCAAATCCTCTACTATGTAAATTAATTGGAATTCTATCCTACAACTTACGAAAATCATAATCATATATAGATTAGTATTATATGGAGTGTATTTTTCCACTATTCACATGAAACCCAGGTTAAATAAAGTTCAACAAAAAGTGTATTGACAATTCCAATTGTTTTAAAATATTTTAAAATTGTCTTCCGGTATGAAATTTCTCCCAGGGTTCGTAATAGTTATGTTTCAAAAATTCATGTACTCCCTCCGTCCCATCTTAAGTTACATAGAATCTTTTTTTATGGTGTTTAAAAAACATGTTTGACCGTTAATGTGTTTAATTTCATATAATAACGACAAATAAAAAGTTAATATTTAGAAACTACTTATTACGACGAATCCAACAATATCACATATGATAATTTCATTGTTTATATATTTATTCAAATATGTGGTCAAAGTTTGACATTGTTGACTTGTTAAATAGTAAAATTACATCTTAATCTGGGACAGAGGGAGTAGGTTTGTTGACTCTTGTAGTATTGCACGTATGTTTTGAGTTTTATGGTATTTAAAAATTAATCCAAAAAAGTTCATATCAACGAACAAATCACAGAGAAGCTAGAATTTTCTCCAAAATGTTAATCAAAACTTCTATCGACATAAAAGAACAAGGAACAGTCGACTAATCAAATGAATGAAATGAAAAAGATTAAAATAAGCTTTTTTGATCACCTGTACCTAGTGGAAGGCAGCGGACTTATTGAAGGGGAAAAGTCGTTTAGAAGAATGCGATGAGCGTTCCTTCTAAAAATAAGTGGCAACGGTGTCAAGTCATGATGTAATATACTCCAGTTAGATTGGATGCATATTCACTTTTGGAATATTTATTTTAATTTTTTTCTTGCTATGAATAATATGTTTCCTGATGCTCGGCTGCTAACTGTGACTATTGATTCTTACAAGGTTTCCTAGAAAATATATTTCATGTTGCACATAATAGTCACAATTGTGCCATTTTCGTGCAATCACCAATAGTTATAAATAAATTCATGTGCCAAAGTTTTTCAACCTAATTAAATATCATCCATTTTAAATTCTGAATTTATATTAAGTCCTTAATTACCTGAAAAATATTGATAAGAATTGATGCAGATAATTAAAATTAATTATAGACAAGAGGTACAATATATAAAACATACTATAATAGAGATAAATTAGTTTATCTTAGTTGATCTTCTTAGGTTGCAGATTCTTTTTAATATCAGCAATATCTACTTTCCAACTGAGATCAGTGTATCGATACAAGTGGTGGAGGAGGACAAATGGAATAAGTTTGAGAAAGTTAGGAGGACTCCAACATTTGAGGTAAGGGAATATATTTTCCATGAAATTTTTGTTTACATCAATTTATAAACTGTTCTTACTTTCCCGGTATTAAGAATTACTTTACTTATTATGCTTTAAATAGAAAATATGGGCGATAGCAAGTGTCCAATCAAAGTAGAAGAAATAGAGCCATCACACTGGTAGGAGTGACCATTTGGTTACGCATGCCAAGCTTGTCGAGGAGTTGAAAGAGGAAAAGAGACAAAAACTTGTTGCTGAGGGCTACACAGAAGGGGAGATTGAACAGGAATTGAGTACAAAGAAGTTCAAATCCTATAGATCTTTGGTCTATCTCGATCCCAACGAAGGGGAAAGGGGAGAGTATGCCGACCCAGGTGTCAGGGCCATCACTGTGAATATTATGAGTAATTTTTTTTATGGTTACGAAAACTAGATTTTTCTAGTTTTATATTGTATTTTCCCTTCAGTGGAGTGTATTTAACTTGGACTAAATCTATAGATAATGATGAACGAGGGGCAAGCCAGGGGCACACTGATACTGGAACCAGATGAGGACATATTGATATGTGCGACCAAGAAGAAGGATCACTCAGGTCGGTATAGGAGAACTCAGGCTAACCTCCCAGTGGCTATTTCCGTACCCCATCTCACTAAGAGCCAAAGCTAATGTGGGAGTGGCTCGTCATCCAGGACGACACTGCCGAAGAAAGCACCTACAGAGCAGCCTGTGGTTAGAGCAACGGTGGCATACCTTAACCAGCTAGTCTAGGGGATTGCAGCTGCAGGCGGAGTTCAAATCCCATCATAATTTGATGGTCCTAAGTCCTTCACTGAGAAGGCATTGGTCCAAGTGTGGACCGGTACAAAAAAATCTGAGGGTGGTCCAGCGACGAGGAGAAAGACGAGAAAATAGCCTTCAATTCTATTTATTTGTAATTTCAAAAACAAAATAACATAATGTTGTTGCACATTTTAACAATTCCTGTTGTTCAATGCATAACAGAAAGGGGACATAGTGAGCTTGTTCATAAAGAATATTGATGGGGCTTGGGCCATGGTGGTAAAAGGGTTGCTCTAAAAAATCTGCCATAGCTGTGCTTCGACTGGTGGAGTTGCTGGTGTTAGAATTTTCAAGTCAGTCTTCCATGCAAAGGAAAGATTGCCTTAGGTCAAGCACATGATATAAATCCCCAATTGAATATAAAAGAAACATAAAACATCATAGTTAATCAAATCCTCCCATCACTCATCCAAATTCAAAATCCTACACCTATCAACCAATTGTGTTTCCCTCATCGTCAAGATTGGTCTTTGCATATTTTGTGTGGACCTTGTCCCATGCCTCACACTATATTTCTCGGAGGCTTCTAGAAGTTCATAGGCAGTGTATGCCCTACAACCCTCTAGAAAAATCTGCAATTTGCTTACATGTTAGGCAGTAGGCAGAAGTAGTGAATTTGAAGGTGGTGTTTTTAGTATGTAATGTAAGGTAAGGTTCTTACGTCAAGTATATTTGTTAAGTTGTATTTAGCACTAGTTCCTCCAGGAATAGCATGACATGATACCCGCATTCCCAATGACTCCCTTGTCTTGGGTGCTAAGAGAAAAAAAATAGCAATTGTCAAGGAAATACTAATGGGTGGATTTTATTCCACCATTCAATGTGTCCAAGTTGAAAACATCATCCGTACCAGGAAAAATGATGATGAGGAATTAATGTTCCCTGTGTTGATATAATAAATTAATAAGTTGGAAATATGTTAAAGGGGATAGTAATTTAATATTATTAAGAAATTGTTTCTTACTTCCTGAGGTAGGGTACCAAATACATGTCAGCTTCAGATGTAATCATCCTCTTCAATATGAGGCTAACCCATTGAGTGACATCAATCTCTTCAAAACCTTGGTTGATCCTTCCTGTGTTGGAGACACAGAATTGGATTTGGCCCATGTTCTTTTCTAGTGCTTTATCCCATAGGTCCCTGACATAATAAAAGTATATATAGTTTTCACAGTCCAGGTATAATAAAAATTAAAATATTTTATATCTCTAACTTACCCAATAGACAAATTCATCTGACTATTCGAGATCCATGTCATGCCATGACAATTCCCAATCTTTCCTCCGAACTCGAACATTTATTTTATGTCTTGTCCACATTTATGAGTTCTGGCAAATGCGGAATTCGGAAACTCGATGAAATACACAACCTTGCCCATCTTTTCACTGTCCCTCATCGCATCATTGCAACATTTGATGAACTCCTTCATCATTGGATAGTCCTTCAAAGGGCGCTTGTTTACAATCTATGTGTGCAGCATATAAACAAAAGAGATTAATTATATGAAGAGCGTTCAAATGAAATACTAATGGGGTATAAATATTGTACCAGTTTCAGAGGCTTTGGTTTGTTTAATGGTTGCTTCGATGATCTGTAACTGGTGGTCGAACCAGATGACTTTGTTGATAATGTATTTCTAGGATGTTACACAAGCGAGAAATGCAATGTTATTTTAGATTAAAAATTAAACACATGTTAATCATACAAGAAAATATCATGTAATTTATTTTATGGAACAACCTCATCGTCGCTAGCTTCCAGAAATTGTCGTTCCTCATCGGTAGAAACCTTCTTAGCCATGCCCTCCTCTTTCTTGGGGATCTTATCCTCAGGGTGGACCAAAGAAACCGGCCAATCAACCACATTTCTAAGGGTCTCTCTCATCCATCCTTGCACAACTATTAGATCAGTCGTCCACTGTAATTCACAAGCTTGCTGTGTGTTTGGTGCGATTTGATTTTTCTTTTGTGCTTAAATTTATTCTTGCTTGTTCCTGATGAAATCAATTATGCTTCCATCGTTGATCAATTGTATCACTGTAAAGCTTGATGCTTCCTTCTACTCCCACTGGCGTACTCAGGTTACCTATGTTTTACATACTGTTAATTGATTGGTTTTGTTGATGGTTCTACCAAATGCCCCACTGCTCCTGCTAGTTTGACTTTTAAGGAACCCAATGGCAAGGTTTCTAAAGATGTCGCTGCTTGTGATACATGGATTTAAACAGATCAGCTAGTCCAAGTAGCTCATTTCTCATCTCTGACTCCATCTGCAATGACAATAGTTGACGGTATGGTCACTGCTGCTCTGGTATGGGATGCTTTAGCCACTAAATATCAGAATAATTCTTGTGCTCGTCGCCTTTATCTATGTGATTGTTTGTATGACATTCGTGAAGATGATTAGTCTATTCAGGATTATTACTCACGTTTTAAAGACATTCTTGATGAATTGCGTGTTCTTGGTCATCCTTTTAATGTTGAAGATATTGCTGTAGTGTTTGGTAATGGCTTGATGATAAGCTTTCTCAGTTTTCATCTTCTCAAATGGTGATGAACCCTTTATCTTCTTTGTATACTCTTGTTGTTGATGCTGAGGCTTTAGAGTTTTCTATCAAAACTCGCTCGTCTACTGCTTCTGGACCAGTTCCCTCTGATTTTTGTGCTAGTCAACAAGTGTCCAGACAGGCTAATCGCGACAGAAGAGGCTTCGGTTATGGACGAGAAGGGGCGGCCAAGGCCGTGGCTATGGAAGAGGCGGTAGACACAATCCATCATTGACCGGCGGTGGTACCTATGTCTGTCAATGTTGCTATCATCCTGGTCATCTTGTTGAATAATACTACAAGCTTTTACATGTTTCTCGCGATGATGTTGCAAATACCGCAGACACAGCTCAGTCACGGTATTATCTGCAACTTAATGCAACCTCTGATTGGTACATGGTCTCTGGTGCTACCAATCACATGACTGCTTCAGCTTCAAATCTGGATAGCATCACTCCTTATCACTATAATCATCGTGTTTATTTTGGCAATGTTACTTCTTTGCATATTTCCCACACTGGCAATTTCCGAATTTTCTAATTCCCTCACTTTGTCTGATGTCTTTGTTGTTCCACACATCACCAAGAATTTATTGTCTATTTCCAAGTTAACAAGTGATCTAAATGCTATTGTTTGTTTTGATGGAACTTCTTTTTTTTATTCAGAACAAGGTTACCAAGGAGCTCGTGGGAAGATGACACGATGAGGGAAGTCTTTACATTTTAGACTATGGTGGCGTTGTTTTAGTTTCTTTTGTCAATTAAAATAAAGCTAAGGTCTCATTTGAGCTATGACATAGTCAGTTAGGACATGTTCCTTTTTGTGTTATTTCATATTTGAATAAGACTGGTAGTTTGTCAGTCACTAGCTTGCTGCCCAAGCCTCATTTACGTAATTCTTATGAGATGGCTAAAGGCAAGCATCTTTCTTTTAATGATAATTTAAAACGCACACCACGCATACTTGATTTAGTTCATTGTAACCTTTGGGGACCCTTACCTATTGTCTCTCGTACCGAGTATCTTTTTATGTCATTTTTATTGATTACTTATCTTGGTTTACTTGGTTACATCATCTACGACAAAAGTCTGATTTTGTGGAGGCTTATATGAAATTTGAAGCACTTGCTGAGTATCAGTTTTCTACCACCATTAAAGTTTTTCAGAGTGATGGTGGAACTGAGTTTGTAAATCATTGCATGCGAACCCATTTTGCATCTAAGGTCATTCATTATCAGCTTTCATGTCCTTACACTCGAGAGAAAAATGATCGCACAGAGAGGAAGCATCGTCATATTAAAGAGACAGGTTTATTGATGCTCTTTCATCTTGGCCTTCATTATTCCTTTTAGTATGATGCCTTTTCGACAGCAGTTTACATCATCACCAGACTTCCTACTTCGATTTTATCTGGTCAGTATCCTATCTGTTATTTTCAGTACTCTTCCCGACTAATCCAATTTTTATCCTTTAAGATGTCGAGTTTTCCCGTATTTGAGGCCCTATGTTGCGCATAAACTGGTCCCTAAGAGTATTTCGTGTATATTTTTTGGTTACAGTTCTCAGTACAAGGTTTATTGATGACTTGATCCTCTCACAAAGAAGGAGTACATCACTCGCCATGCTCGGTTTGATGATTTAGTTTTTCTAGCTACCCGTACTGTACTTTATAGATTTATCATTGCTGGATAATTAAACTTTTTAATGCCTTGGCTAGTCCCATCGGAGGTGTTTGAGATATCTTCTTCAGCAGAATCACCCATGATTTTGGAAAATTTAAATTTTCTGACTGTACCGAAAGCTCATGGTTCTTCAAAACATTATGTTTGCCTGCCACAGGGTAACCAACAGCGTCATCGACAGCAGCCAGTGCCGTCAGCTTAGACGACGACACTGGGGCCGCCGAATCACGCACCAGCCACTCCCGCCACGTGTACGCATCACGTGTCACCATCCCAGACGTCGTAGCTTCGCCGACTGTACCTGGAAATCTTGATTCTCCAATGTAGCCATTGGAATCATCTTCATGGCCGCCATCGCCAGTCTGGGGTTTCATGCCTGCCTCAAAATCTGTTCCATCTCCGGCTGCAGGTCTCTCTTCTCGACATCCGATGGCTACTTGTTCGCTCAATGGTTCAAAACGGTACAAGGATTTTTTAGACTATGATATTTCTGGTTTATTGAGTGCTTTATTTGCTAAGAAATAGCCCCGTAGTCATCGCTCAGCTGTCCAGGATCCTGAATGGGTTGCTGCTATGGACTCAGAGATGGATGCTCTTAGTACCCAATGCGCGTTCGAGTTGGTTTCACGTCCTCCACGTGCTATTGGTATTGGATGAAAATGGGTATACCGTTTAAAATACAAGGTTGATGGCTTTCTTGACCGGCACAAAGCCAGGTTAGTTGCTCAAGGTTTTTCTTAATTGTCTAGTTTTGATTATGATCATACATTTGGTCTGGAAGTGAAAGTATCTAATGTTCGTAGTGTTTTATCTCTTGCTGTCACTCAAAATTGGCCTTTACAATAACTTGATGTCAAGGATTCATTTTTAAATGGTGGTCTTGGTTCCCCAATTTATATGGAGTAGCTTGCTAGATACAAAAACCTGATGCGTCCTGATTATATATCTTGTTTACTCAAGGCCATTTATGGTTTGAAGTAAGCTCCTCGCGCTTGGTTTCAGCGCTTCAGTTCCTTTTTGGTTGGCCTGGGTTTTGTATGCAGTTCAGTAGATACCTCATTATTTGTCCTTTCACAGGGTGTCTCTTTACTTCATTTGTTGGTTTATATTGACGACATTAATCTTACTGGAAAGGATGGACATTTCATTCGGAAGTTTGTTAATAGAGTTTGTTGGAAAATGATGGTTAAAAGCTTGAAATTCGTTAACTTTTGGGCACCGTTTTGAGTGGACCCGAACTGATTTATGGTCGATGGATGTCATTTTTTGGTTCTCCTCCGCGAGTACTATAAAATTGACTTCTTAAACTCTAAAAAGGATCAAGGATGAATGAGATATGGATGTTCGAAATGTCACACTTGAAAGAGGAAAATTGGGCGGAAATTGTCCCTGATTAATTTTTCTCTGGACTGTCTAAAATGCGTATGGACCACGTGGAAGTCTATAGAAGGCCCAACCGCGTAATATATATATGGAATTGATTGTGTGTAAATGTTAAGAGATAAGAACGAAATACTTCCATATTCTGTGAGATATCTTAAATGAAAATGCGGTTTACCATGTTTAATAAGGTGAAGAATATTGCGTAGATATTTCTTCCATTTTCAGCAGATTTAATTCGAGTATTCTTGAAATGTTCTCGGATTTTATGATTTGGTGATTGGAGAATATTTTTCTCTAATTACAGAAAATCAGAATATCATGTTTCCATGATTAGGGTGTCTTAGAGAAGTATGAATAAAGCCTCTAAATCAGTCAGGAAAATCGCACCATTTCTCAAGTCTCTCCATATTCTAAACTTGAGTCTTCTTTCTGTCTTTCTCGAAGTTTCCGTCCGTTGCTCCGTCGAGGTGATAATCCTTCGGGCCTTGTGTGAATCCGAGGTAACTCTTACGTATTAATTGTTACCTTGGTTTTATCAAAGGAATGTTGTCCACGTCGGGACTCATTCGTTTCAAGGGCAGTCAGTTTACTCGTGACTCCATCATTTGTTAATGCTTGAAACGTGATTTATTTATCGTACGTATGCTTTAATTATTCGTAATTTAAGTTTTCCGATTGTATGCTTGAATAATCAATAAAAGTTTATTATTGTTGCATATGTAAATTGCTCATTCAATTTTTATTATCTAATTTTCGCATGATATAATCAATATATGTCTAACAGTTTTGAAACGAATGAAATTTTGTTAAGTTATATTGGTTCGAATATTTGTTGCGAAATTGTGATCGTAATGCACATGCGAATATATGTGGTAAATGGACAGAGCTACAATTGGATATATTTCCGAAGTCTTTTTGATGGAGGTTAATTTATCTCGTCTTAACTATCTGATCATTCCGTGATCATGAAAATATGTTATTTGGATCAAAATGGTAAACTAGATAAATTGCCTTGTAATATGGAAAAAAATCACATATATGGAAATGTGATCAATTATGTATATATTTTCCATAGTATGTGAAATTAAATGAATTTTGATAGTAGCTTAACTTTTGCATTGTTGATTATTCTTTGTTGTAAGGTCCGAAATTAATGTGTTGGCAATCTGTGGAAACTATGGAAGGTTGTGTTGTAACATCAAATATGGAAGTATTTGCGAGAATAAGTAATTCGAGAGAATATATTTCATCCGGTTATGAGTTGATTGCAATATATATATATATATATATATTCCTATATTTATAGGATTGGATTAGATTTATGAAAAAGAACTGATATGATACTCTCGGTTATGGAGAAGATGTGGATGAGATATTTTGATTTCTTATTTCAAGGGATTAGATTAAAGAATTCCTATCTCTAAGGGATTTGAGTGTTATCAGAATATTCTATGGAGATAGAGTTTTATGCGTCTAGGATACTGATGAAGGTTTAATCGGATTTATAAATATTGAGGACATTGTGACTGTGCTATTTCATGAATTAAACAGAAGAAAGTCTGTGCGCATATTCAAACTTACGAACAGCCGAGAGTTCAGTTTATGTTCCAACATGATCAATACTTTATTGATCTAAGTTAAAAAATGGAGACCTTAATTTCTCGGGAGGAGGAGATCCAACGTCGATAATTATCGAGGTCAGAGGAAGTCTGATCAAGGCGGATCGGTAGTAAGGGGAGCTTGCAAAATCCACATATTGTAATTAGAAAAGATAAGTATAAGTCGTGTCCATTTTACCATCTTGTTCTGATTAGTGGATTTATTCTAAATTGGGCTAGACCCCGCAGATGTAGGTGATTTTACACCGAACTATGTAACCAAGTATGTGTGTTCTTGCTTTACAATTTTCTTTCACACTTGGTTAGTAAGATTATGTTGGAGCATGGTAACGGCTGGTAAATTATTTAGGTAAAACCAAAATTTCATTTGGTATCACAGCCTGGTCACTTAATGTTTTATCTTGGTTGTGTCAAGGAAAGTGAGATCCGGTTTTACCATGGCGACTAAGGAAGGAGTTTCAGTATCTCGGCCACCACTATTCGAAGGAACAAACTATAATTATTGGAAGACTCGCATGAGAGTGTTTATCAACTCACTGGATAAAATGACATGGTACTTTGTAGAAACTGAATGGAACTATCCAACCAAAGAATCTGTAACCAGTTCAAAAGAGAAGGAAGGATAATCAAGAACTCCGAAGAAGAAACTTAAAGACAAGTCAACCTGGAGTCCAGATGAACTTAAAGCATCAATGGAAAATTCAAAAGCCTTGAACGCTATTTTCACAGCAGTAGATGAAGGTCAGTTCAAACTCATCTTAACATGCTATCAGACATAGTTAAGCTTCAAATGTTGGCCACAAAATTTGAGGAACTAAAGATGGAAGAAAATGATACCATTGCGATATTCAATGAGAAGCTAAGAGACATAGATAATATGGCATACCAACTTTGAAAAACATATAAATACGCAAAACTGGTAAAGAAGACCTTGATATCACTGCCTCAAAGATTCTCAATGAAAGTTACTGCCATTGAAGAAGCAAGAGACGTTTCTACCATGACACTGGATGATTTGATGGGATCATTGCAGACTTATGAGATGACTCTTGAGACACTCCGAAAGAAAGCACAAAAGGAGTTTTCTTTCAAAGTTTCCTCTTCCAAGAATGACCATGATGATGAAAGTGAGGATGGGATTGAAGAATTGGCACTTATCACAAAGAATTTCTCAAGGATGCTTAAGAGGGAAGTAAATAGAAGATCTTAAGAGAAAACCGGTGGAAGTGGGAATCGACCTCGTGTGCAATAATTTGGAACCAATAGAAGACCACGACCTGAATGATCAAATCAGAAATTCCAAAGGAATCAGGGAGGTGAAGCAAAGAAGTATGGAAGAATTCATTGCAGAGAATGTGAAGGATATGGACACATACAGGCAGAATGTGCTAAAACTCGAAAAAAAAAGCAAGATCGGTCATATGTTACCTCTTGGAGTGATGAAGAAAAAAGGGAAGAAGAAGAGGAACTCACCAATAATTATGTTGCATTTGGAGCTAAAATGAGTGAATATGAGGCATGTTCCAACATGATGACAACTGACATTGCTACTTCAAGTGATGATGATGGTCAGGAGGTAAGCAATGAAGACATCTATACGACTTATGAAAAAATGTATAGAATGTGGCTGAAGGTTGTTGAAATAAATAAAATTTTGGAAGCGTAGAAAAATCAACTTGCTAGAAAGATAGAATTGATGAATCTCGTTGATAAGCTTGAAGATGAAGTGGATGAACTGAAACAAAGTGTGAAACTAACTACTCAAAAGGTTGGCTGAGAGGGCTGAGATGGCCGAAGCTGCTATTTTGAAATTGAACTTTGGCAAGGAAAAACTAGATGATAATTTAACTGAAGGAACTTTGGAGAAAGACAGGGAATCGGCGATGCTGTAAATACCGAAGTGCGGAATATAAAGAAGAAAATAATGAGGACTCAACAAAGGAAACCGGTGTTGTACAGTTACTGTTCATACCAAGGACATATACATGAGCAGTGTTTTAGACTACTCAAGGATATTATGAATGGACGTCAATTGACTGCATGTTCCAACATGGATAATGAGCTGCGATAAAAATTAGTCAGAAAAGTATGGATTCCTAAACAAACAATAGTCTGCCTTGTTGCACACACGTCTCTCATTGCATATTCTAAAGATTCATGGTACTTTGATAGTGGATGTTCTCGGCACATGACTGGAACACATGAGTTTCTCACTAATATCCAACCTTATGATGTTGGTTTTGTTACTTTTGGTGATGGAAAGAAAAGTCGTGTAGTTTGCAATGGAGAACTGCAGATTGAGTGATTTCCAATTTTTACAAGTGTTCTACTTGTTGAAGATTTAAAGGCAAATATGTTGAGCATTAGTCAATTGTGTGATAACAATATGATTGTGGAGTATCACAAAGACAGGTTTATTGTCAAACATGGTGATGACAAAGTACTTTCAAGATTTCGATCTTCAGACAACTGTTATTTGTTGGAACAAGAAATCAAGTGTCTAAGCTCGAAAGAAGATAAAGGAAAAACATGGCACAGAAGGCTAGGACACATCAACTATAAAACATTAGTGGAGATTGCAAATTCTAAAGTCGTTCGAGGTATACCTTCTCTCACTCATAAGAAGAAAATTGTTTGGAGACCATGCCAACAAGGTAAACAAATTCGATCACCTCATTCCTTAGTTCAGTACATTACTACATCAAGAAATCTTGAATTATTACAAATGGATTTGATGGGACCAGTCAATACACCCAGTAAGACTGGAAAGAAATACATTTTTGATGTGTTGATGACTTTTCCAGACACACTTGGGTATCATTCCTTAAAGAAAAATCTGACACGGTGGAAGTATTTCAAAAGTCTGGTGATCAAACTGCAAACAGAAAATGGGAGTTCTAAAGGAAAAAATTGCCAGGTTTCAAAGTGATCATGGGAGAGAATTCAAAATTTTCCAGTTTAGCAACTTTTGTGACGAACCTGGAATACAGCATGAGTTTTCGGCACTAATCACTCTTCGGCAAAATGGGATTGTTGAAAGGAAAAATAGGACTCCACAAGAGATGGCTCGAGTAATGTTGGCAGAAAAAGACATTCACAAGAAATGGTGGGCAAAGTCAGTAAACACGACATGCTATACAATCAACAGGGTTTATCTTCGACCGTTCACTAACAAGACGCCATACAAAATCTGGAAAGGGAGAAAGCCAAATGTCTCGTATTTCTATGTCTTGGGAGCAAGTGTTATAGTCTCAGGGACAAAGAATAGTTGGCTAAGTTTGACAGTAGAAGTGACGATGGCATCTTTTTGGGATACTCTGTGAACAGTCGGGCTTACATGGTTTACAATCTTCGTACAAAAACATTTATGGAATCAATTAATGTTATTGTCAACGATTCTGATGAGAAACCTGTATCAAGAGAAGGAGAAGATGAACCAGATCTAGTGTGTGTTCCAACACAAAACAATTCAGCTGACCATTAGGTTGATGTTGGAACATCAGCAGTTTCTGAAAGTCCTGACAACTCAAAAGAGGCTTTCACTGATGATGTTGGAACATCCGTCTCCAGTCTCTCCCCTCATGTTCCAACACAAGAGATATCTAAACCTATCTGCAAGAGAACACGTGCTCTACCACAGATAAAATACAGGGAACTTGCTGGATTACAGTGTTTTATCTCGTTAATTAAACCTAAGAATTATAAAGAAGCCCTTCTTGATGAGTATTGGATTGCGGCCATGCAAGAGTAACTAGGTCAGTTTGAACGAAATGATGTTTGAACAATGTTAATGTCATTGGTACCAAGTGGATTTTTAAGAATAAATCGGATGCTGATGGCCAGATTACTCAAAAAAAGCAAGGCTGGTAGCTCAAGGATATACTCAAGTGGAAGGCGTGGACTTCAATGAAACTTTTGCTCCTGTTTCCAGGTTAGAATCTATTCGGATTTTACTTGCTAGATTTCACCTTATACCAGATGGATGTTAAAAGTGCATTCCTGAACGGCGTGGCCAATGAAGAAGTTTATGTTGAGAAACAAAAAGGATTTGAAGATCCTTATCATCCACATCACGTGTATAGACTAAAAAAGCATTATATGGTCTGAAACAAGCACCTCGGGTCAGGTATGAATGACTGACAAACTTTCTTATTAAGAAAGGTTATCATCGAGGGGGAGTAGATCACACCTTATTTATGCTGGATCGATCATCAAAATTGTTAATTGCTCAAATTTATGTTGATGATATTATTTTTGGATCAACATCACAAAGTGTGGTACGAGATTTTGTGGCCTTAATGCATGATGAATTTGAGATGATTATGGTGGTTGAACTCACGTATTTTCTAGGACTTCAAGTAAAGAAAATAAAAAGTGGGGTGTTCATCAATCAGAGTAAATATTCCATGAATTTGGTAAAGAGATTCAGTTTGAGCAACTCTCGACTAGTCCGAACTCCAATGGGAACTACTGAAAATTGGGAAAGGATGAGAAAAGTGTAGTAGTTGATCAGAAATTGTACAGAAGCATGACTGGGAGTTTGTTGTACCTCACAGCAAGTCATCCAGACATATGTTTTAGTGTCGGAGTATGTGCAATATTTCAAGCCAATCCAAAGGAATCACATCTGACGAAAGTCAAAAGAATTATTCGATATGTGAGTGGAACTTCAGAGTATGGCATTTGGTATTCAAAAATTCAAGACTCGGTGCTTTTAGGTTATAGTGATTCTGATTGGGCAGCTAATGCAGATGATCACAAAAACACTACAGGAGGATGTTTCTTTATTGGCACAAATTTGGTTTCCTGGTATAGTAAGAAACAAAATTCAATTTCCTTGTCATCAGCCGAAGCTGAATATCTTGCTGCAAGTTGTTGTGCTCAATTATTATGGATGAAACAAATGTTGAGAGATTATGGAATTCATCAAGGGCCTCTGAATATTCTGTGTGATAACAAAAGTGTCATTGATATCTCAAAGAATCATGTTCAACATTCTCGAACTAAGCATATAGACACGGCATCACTTTATTCGAGATCTTGTTGAAAGAAAGGAAGTTGTGGTAGCCTATGTTCCAACATCAGAACAATTGGCAGATATTTTTACAAAACCTCTGGATTCAATCACATTCAAGCTACTCATGCAACACTTGGGTGTGTGTCATATTTGAGGTATTCTATGTACATGCTTTATTTAGTTTTAGATTTTTTTTATATTTTTTCTTTTTGTAGAGAAAAATTAAAAAACTCGAAAAATTAGAAAGATGGAAAATAAAAAAGGAGGGAAGGTTAAGACTGCATGTTGGAATATGGAAAGTTAAGATGAAAAGATGGAGAGATTAAGTCTGACGGCGGGTGGTTGAAAAAGGTAATTATTACCTTTGAAAGAGAAAAAATAGGTACACTTTTCAGAAAAAAGGGAAGTAAATTTTTAAAAATTTTACCTTTCTATATTCTTAGCTATTTGCCTCATTCCAAAACTTCTCTATTCCAATTCTTTTGCAAGTCTAGTTAGCCCTCAGATTTTTCGTGCTGAAATCCTGATGCAGAGAAGAAAAAGGCCTTTAGGAGTCTCAAATTCTTTTCGGCACTACCTCTTTTTTAATCCAATATGGAGAAATTCGGCACATTCAAGAAAAACTTTGGAGAACTAGAACGCGTGAGATGCTGGAATCCTGGCATGGTGTTCTTGAACCAAGGGTTGAAGTTGTCAGATCACCACCAGTTAAGCCGGTACTATACCCTGATGTGCCTGTAAAAATCAAGGTATTTTGTGAAAAATCCTTTACTTTTAATGGTCAGTCATTCAAGTCATTAGATGATTGCATGAAGTATTATATGAAGCATAATAAGAAGGTATACCTAAGAGGATATAAGAGTATGTTGGGAAAAATAAATGGGTATGATTTGATTCATCTGATGAAAGGGATTATAGGAGATATTCAGTACATGGAAGATTGGAATACAAGGCTAACTAAATTAGCTTGTATAGAGTATAATGGGAAGAAAGTTATATGTGCTTAGACTTATGCTTTTGGACCTAGAAGACTGAGGCTTAGAAAATTTAGAAATTGTCATGAAAATGTGTATGCACTGAGTTCTATGAGTTTCAAAGCCATCCAAGTTTTTAATCCTGCTATTGCTGAGAATTTAAAGAGATTGTGGGAAACACCACCTGCTATAATTGAAATTGACTCAGATGATGAAGAGTTGGAAGCCAGTGGTAAGGCTTATGTTCCAACACAGGATGATAATGCAGAGGGAGTGAATAAGAATATTGAGATTGCTGAGGAAGATTATGATCTTGGTAGAGGAACTAGCCATGTTCCAACATTGGCTGAAGATGAACAGTTTGCTGAAACTGTTGAACCTGAAGATGAAAATCAGGAAAATGAGATGCCTGAGTATATGGATGCTGAATTCCCCATTCAGGAGACTGGGGGAGGTGCTGAAGTGGTCGAAGAGCCAAAGGAAATTGAGATCCCAGAACAGCTTGATACAGAGGAAGCTGAACATGACCTTGATGATGTTCCAACATCAAAACAAAATTTTGAAGATTTGACATATACCAGTGATGAGGTGTTAGATGAGTTTTTGCAGTCTCAAGTGAGAAGGTCTAAGAGGAAGGCTGCTGAAGTATCTGCTGAAGGTCCAGTTCAGCCTAAAAAAAGAAGAAGGTGAAGAGAGAAACTGGACAGAGCTCAAATAAAGCTCCTTCAGCAGAAGAGGCTTTAAATGAAGATCTCTTTGATGTCAATTGTTAGGATAGCTGGGACACGATCAACAGAAGGACCATTCTAGCAGAAAGACTAATGGATCTGGACTCATACAATAAAAGTGGATTTAAAGCTTTTCTGGAACATCTTGGGTAAACTGCAGCAGCTACAAGGTTCAAGAAATATAATAGAGAAATTGTTCAGGAGTCCTATTCAAATGTAAGATAAAAAAACCTGGACACTGAGTCTGAATGGTATGGCTGGACTTATGTCAGAGGAACAGTTATCAACTTCTCAGCTCAGAAAATTAATGGGATTCTTGGCTTTAGCACTTTAGACTTTTAGGGACCATACTCTGAAGACCTAGAGCTATCTAATTATCAAATCCTTGCTAACCTGACTGGAGGACTATAATTAAAGTGGCCTGAGCAAGGGAATGCAGCGATGTCTAGTCTTACCATTAAGTATTTTTGTTTGTCTCAGATAGCCATTAATTGCTGAATTACTTCTACAAACACCTATGCACTGACTAGGGAAATGGCTAAGTTATTACATTGTGTGGGAAAGAAGATTCCTGTAAATCTTGAGAGGATAGTACAAGAAAATATTGTATTTCAAGATGTTTCTCCGAGGAAGACAAACTCTCTACCCCACCCCTGTGTGATTAATACACTGGTAAGAGAAGGTAAAGGAGGATGATATGACACTTGAGACAACTTCCATTAAGGAAAATTCTAGAACTTTCTCTACACGGAAGATTAATGATCTACCCTGGAAGGAGTGTGGAACTGGCAGCTCCAGCAGTACAAGCAAGAAAGACGGAGAAACTAAGAAGATGGTAATTCAAGCAAAGATTGCAACTTTGAAGTTGCAGCTAGCAGCTCTTGAGGAAGACTTGAAGAAACTTGGTGCTGCTGAAGAAGCTTAGGATGATGCTGCTGGTCCAACTGCTTAATTGATTTTATGTTGTTTATGTTGTTTTTTAAAACTCTGGCATGTTTCATGGTCCCAAGGGGGAGTATTTTGGATGGTTTGGATGGATATTTTTGACCTAGGGCTTCTTGGTTTTCTTTGGGTTTTCTGGAAATTAATGTTTGGGCATGTTGGAAGCTATGAGTAGTTTAAATTATCTCGAATTTCTAAATTATTGAGGTTTCACTACTATCTTTGATGTTCCAACATGAGAAGAAGTAATTGTTCAAAGAAGATGTACATTTCAGGGGGAGCTAACTTCAACTCTGATCATATCTGATATTTTTTGAAGCTGTTTAATATGATCAAAATTTAAAATATTAATGGGCCCACAAAATGCCAAAGGGAGAGATTGTAAGGTCCGAAATTGATGTGTTGGCTATCTGTGGAAATTATGGAAGGTTGTGTTGTAATATCAAATATGGAAGTATTTGTGAGAATAAGTAATCCAAGAGAATATATTCCATCCGGTTATGAGTTGATTGCAAAATATGTATATTCTTATATTTATGGGATTGGATTAGATTTATGAAAAAGAACTGATATGATATTCTCGGTTATGGAGAAGATGTGGATGAGATATTTTGATTCCTTATTTCAAGGGATTAGATTAAGGAAT
>JAULKM010141984.1:0-18189 GCA_032355605.1 Rubia tinctorum | reverse complement strand
CCAGATTTTCCCTACACAAGTAAATATTATATCTAAATACACATGAAAATGATATCCACACCCAGTTCACAATTACTGTACATGCTACACAACTTTTAACATTCAACACCAAAAACAAAAAACCAAATAATTACAATAAAACTGCAAATAATTTCCCAAAAATAACTACTTAGCCTGGTAACAATTTGTTTGGAATAAAAAATTCTTTTCCATAACCACTTCATTCAAGAGCACAAATCACTACAGTACATCGCACGTGTCTCACCCTTCTCTATTCAACAATTTACGTCCCGCATAGGGTACAAAATAAATCAAAAATATATACCCCAAATGTGCGAACGCAGTACACGGTCTGAAGCTTCCCCTCCGGCGGCACGTGGCTACGACGCATGGCTGTCACGCGCGTCTCCTCCGGCGGCACGTAGCTGTCACGCGCGTCTCCTCCGGCGGTGCGTGGCTCAAATGATCAGCTCCTCCGGGCAAGTCAACCACACGCAGCACCAGTTCCTCCCTCCTAGCCGGAAAAATCCCTGTTCCGCAACCAAAAAAGGGTCCCCAACATTAGAATTTAAAACAAAACTCGGATAAAAAATTCCAAACCATAACAGAATTACCAAACCTGCCCGGAAATACGAATGACCGGATCGGAAAGAAGAAGACCAAGTGGCCGGACCGGAGAATGGAAAAAAAAATAACAGGAAGGAGTCGGTGAAACAGAGGGAAAGAAATGGTGAAAACTGGAAGAAGAAGAGGAAGAAGAGGACTCGAATATATGCTGTGTGTGAATAATTGAATGCGCATCTTGCGCATTGTCACTGTGTGCATGTGATACTGTACTGCATTTCCTGTTTTTCCTCTGCATTTCCTGTTTTTCTGCATGCACTACTAATGCGCATTTTGAAAATGCGCAGACACCCTTATGCGCATTTCGAAAATGCGCAGACACCCTATTGCGCATTTCAGTCATGCGTAGTCACCCTAGTGCGCATTTCAGTCATGCGCAGTCACCAAACTCGCATTACGGTCATGCGCATTACACCTAGTGCGCATTATTGAAATGCGCACTCCCTATTCGCATCCACCCTCCACCACTGTAGCACCATTCATGGCAATTGTTCTGGTACATACTGAGAAAATTTGCATGTTAGGTTTCTAGTTGGACAACAGAAAATTCAGCTCAGAGAGGCTGAACCAGCATTTCACTAACTACTGGCATACCGGTGTCTTTGTCATCCACAGGTACAATAATATCTACGTAGTGAAATTTCAGAAAAGGGAGGAGGCAAAAACAGCATTACACTGGAGCCCATGCCCAATGGCTAGAGGGTTTTCGGCTTTCAAACGTTGGGGGTGCATGGATATCCATGAGCTATGAGCCGCATAAAGATGGAAAAGATCAAGATTCTAATCCAAATCCATGGATTACCAGCATAATTATTTGTGCCAATAGCAGCCATCAAAGTTGCTAACTTGGCAGAAGAGGTAATTGACGTAGACATTGATGTGCGGCTTGAGATGAATTTAAAATATTTGTGTGCTATGTTGTGGATTGTTCCTATAGCACCCTTTATTTCTGATTTTTATTAAGACCTAATTAATGGTACTAGGATATCGTTAGAAGTTATATATGAAAGGCTTTATAAATTCTGCCGCAGACGCGGAGTTATAGGTCATCCCTGCCAGATATGTCCTATGAGGAAAGATGATAACCTATAACAATTCATGGTAGTCATATCCTGGCACATAGTGGTGTTGGGAGAATCAGATATAGTATATGATACGACTAAAGAGATGTTCCCTTCTTCATTAAAGGCATACTCACATCGTCAAGAAAAAGAAAACTAGGATTATGGATAGATTTATGGACATTTGGTGGAAATGTTATAGTTTGCTAATTAATAAATATGTGCAGGAAGGTTTTTCAATTTCTATGGTGACAAATAACAATCTTTCACAGCAAGCATTTGTGGGAGCTGGAAGATGACAAGGAAACAATCAGGGAGGTCAGTCAAACATGGTGGGGGAAGGGTTTGTACAAAGGTTATTTTACCCTTATTTTGGGAGAAACAATCAAACAACTCCACCTCATCCACCACCATCAGAACCACAACATTCAAATGGACACCTTCAAAATAGAAAAGCTGGGAAGAACGATTTCATGGACCTATGAGTTGACCAGCTGAGAGAAATTGAGATATTGGCATAGACATATATATATAGCACATAATGGTGCAGCCGTTTCAACTGGTGATAAAGAATCAACATTCAATGGAGACACAACAGGGACGGTTCCAAGATTTACTAGAGAATAATCAAATTGAAACCTCTGATGTTGCAAGTGTACAGGAGGCTGAGATAATGAATAGCAACTCAGATGGCACCATTGGTCTCACGCCATTTGTTGTGGAGTTGGGCAATCATCTATTAGAAGTAAAAATAGAGGAAACTAATTAATGAGGAAGAAAATGAAGAAGTTTAGCTCGTACCCTAATATTTTAATATAGAAACAAAGGATATGAATGTGAGCCTCAGAAATAAGGAGGCAAGATTGGGAAAGTAGAAGAGAATCAGGGCAACAAAAGGAAAGTTTCAAGAGGATAGCTTATCTCCCAAGAAAACATTGAAGAAGATGATAACAACATTACAATATAATGAACTCTTTATCCCGCAGCGCAGAAAGAGAAAAAAATCAATGGAGAAAAACACGAATGGTCAGTTGTGGATGGAGTAGAAAGCATTCATGGGAAGTCCTTGCAGGAGAATCGTCAGAATGTAAACAAATAAGAACAACAACAAGCGATAGCCTCAACATAGACTTGAAGGCTAAAGAAGTTGAAAGAGTCAAATCTAAACCGGTCCTGTTATAAAAATGAGGCACCTTTGCTAATATATTAAAGTCAAAGACAGATGTAAACAATATGGATGTTGCTCCAGGTTAAAAAGTGGTTGACTCAAAACAAGGATATGAGCAGGTGAAGAAGGAACATATACAGATCAAAACTCATAGTTGATGAATAAGAAGTTAGGAGAAAGAAAGAACATATTCTTTGCAAGTTCTATGCTCCCTAAAAAGGCTAAGTCAACACGCTTAATAGTTGACATTGCAGAAGGATCAAGCAGAGATAGAATTAAAGAATCAATTGTAAAAGGTTTTGTGGGAACTGTACCAAACAATTCCCCAATACGCAATGAAGATCATTTACATAGAATTGTAGAAGCTTTAATAATGCCTATACAAAGAAATTGGTTCACCAACTGGTGAAACAAAAAAAGTCTCCAGTTCTTTGTTTGTTTGAAACATTGACGAGCCAAGATGACTTACAATGATGGAAAGACAATTCACTGTTCAATAAAGTGAAATTCGTAGAGCATGTGAGAAGATCAAGAGGTCTGGCTATAATTTTTACAAGATGCTTTAGACATCACTTTATTATGTAAGAATATGAATTTTATGTTTTTGCTTATCTAAAACACCAATCAGGATAAATGTTGTCTTGATTTTGTATATGGTCACTAAATGTTGCATAGAGGCCATTAATATGGGAAAATATATTATCTTTGGGTTATTTCGACTAGTAGCCGTTGGCAATCTTTCTCTCACCAAACTAGCCTCCATGGAAGAACTTAAAGGTTTCACTCCAACCCAAATGGTTTCACTCCTTATTTCTTTAGAGAAATCTGGGAGATAATAAGTGTAGACCTTCTCGATGAAACTAATTAATTCATAGCTGGTGTTCATATCCCTTAATGTATCTCTAGCACATGGATCACTTTAACTACCTGTGGTGACTTTAGACCAACTACCATGTCCCAAGTTTATAAATAAAGTTATTTTTCCAAGCTATTGATGGAAATATTAAGGTCATTGATACCTAAACTCATTTCTCTTGATTAAACAACATTTATGAAAAATAGGGAGATTACAAAAAATGTTATCTACCAAAAGAAAATGACCTAGTTTTCAAACAAATAAATATAAACATCCTAATTGCATCCTTAAGCTGGATTTAACTAAAGTATTTGATCTGGTAAGTTGGTTTTTTCTAAATATCATTTTACTTAGATTCAGATTTCATGGATCCTTTGTCAGGATAGTCATTCAGAATTTATCATAAACATGAATTTTCATTTTTATGAATGGAATACTAGTTGGATATTCAAAGTTTCAAGAGACATTAAACAAGGTAACCCACTTTCACTTTTTTTGTTTAATGTTTTCTAATTTTTCTAGGAGTATGACTTTTGTTTTTCAAAATGGCAAACTGAGTTACTACCATCTGCCACACAATTCAATTCATATCTACCAGCTAAAACAAGGTCACGCTATTATTTTTCTAAAACCATCTAAACTGAACTAAAAATAGATTATTTTTTATACAAGAATAATCTACCACGGTTCAACTTATGGATTATCTAAAAAATAAACTACTGCTTAGTAGTTATGCTTCTAGGGGTCAACATAATCTAATCAAGAGAACTCTTGGCATAAAACGTGGAGAGTTTATTTTTGCATATCTTGGATGCCCTATACATAATGGGAGAACTATTTTCAGCCTATTATGAAAACTTATGATTCCAAACTAATAAAATGGAAAACATGTGATTAAGTGCAGCTGGTAAATTAACTTGTATGCATTCAGTTCTTCAACATCTTTGGGCTACTATGGACCCTTCAAAGACAATGATAAGAGCATGACAGAAATCTTGTCGCGTTCTTCTAGTGTGAAGTAGAATTTAAATCAAAGAAATCCTATAGAAAATGAAAATATTTGTGTTTTTCTGTAGGTAAGAATGGTGGTCTTAGATATTTTATACTATAATTAAAAATTTCTCACAAGCTTTTATGGAAAATTCAACTAAGTTTAACGCCTAGGTTGAAATTTTATTGTCTTTACCACCAAATGTATGGACTTTCCGTAATTTAAAAATAAATTATTTTTATCAATGGGATTACTGAATTAGCAATCATGATAATTTATGGCAATGGAATGTCCATCTTTTGAACATCTAATTAGACAAATAAAGGTCATTTAATTGACATGTGTGATACGCAGGCTATCAACATGTCAATAGAACTCTCTATTTCATATTTCATAAATTTCAGGCACATTTTATGCACATTATTGTTCTTTTAATTCTTACTCTTTTTATAGAAAGCATCAATAATATCTAACCGGAATTATAAAATCATCTGGAAAGCATACTTGAAAGGGAATTTCTTTTTTCAAATATGCTTATTCAATCGTCATGAAGCACAAGCCTAAACAAACAAGTCTGGATCGAATTGGACACACGGATTTTCAAAAACAATTACCCTCTTTATGTGGACGCTATCTAAAATTATGTTGTCTTCATGAAATTTGGTTGCTTTTTAAATGTCTGGTACGCTTTCACACTGATTTACTATGTTTTTTATTGCTTGTAATTTGGGGGAAAAGGGTATTGTGTGCTATATATTTTTGGATGGGCATTCATGAATGATTTTTTAATCCATCTAGGATTTATAGCTTTTTGTTGGTCTTACTCCGGTCTTTAAAAAATTCACATTATCTAGGTCAAACAATTACTTTTTTTTGTTTATTAAGCTCAATGAAAAGATGGGCATAACATTCTATTGGAAAATCATATTCCTAACTTATTCTCATCTAATATTAAGGAAGATGTTTCCTTATCATTCTTCATCAGCCTAGTATGAAATGGGGTGAAATGTTTTTAATGACATGGATGAAAAGAAGTCTAAACCTATTTTAACAAACGTTTGTTGAAGAAAACCATCAATTGGATGGAAAGTAAATATTGATGCTTCCTGGAAGTCAACCTTTGGATTATGTGGTATTGACATAAGAATTAGAGAGGAATCAAGTAATTTCATTCAGGTCAAATCACTCTTCTTATATTCTATGAATTCGCATATTGAGATATTAGTTATACATAAATGACTTGAAATAAGAAACAACTTAATAAATTATCCATTCACATTTAAGTAAGATTGTACAAATGTTATTTATGGGTGATGAGGCGGGTATGGTATGAAAATTTTATGTGGGCATGAGTATGGAGATACCGTAATCCGAGCTCGCACCTCCCCATTGCCATCCCTAATGGTGATTTAGATCCTATGAAAGTATTAGGCAATATATTTAGATCCTATGACCGATCTTGGTGCTCTACATCATTTTCTGGGTGTTTTTGTTGTGCGTTCCTCCACTGGTTTATTTTTATCACATCAGCAGTATACCAGGGATATTCTTGGTCGGGCCTTCATGTTATCCTGCAACCCGTCGGCGATACCCATTGACGCTGGTGTGAAACTTAACCCCATCGATGGTCCATTTCTTGATGATCCCAATCTTTACAGAAGTTTGGCTGGAGCTCTTCAGTACCTCACCATCAATCATCCAGACATTGTTTATGTTCTACAGCATGTTTGTTTATCTATGCATGCCCCCATTTAAACCTCATATACATTTCATTAAGCACAATTTGAGGTGTATTCGGGTTACTATTAATTTTGGACTTCATTTGGTCAAGTCTCAATCCCATACGATCACTGCTTATTCTTATTTGGATTGAGCTAGTTGTTCAGATTCTAGACATTTGACTTCTGGCTACTGTGTATTTCTAGGAGACAACCTGGTGTCTTGGTCTTCTAAACGCCAGGAAACTATCTCTTGTTCCAATACAGAAGCTGAATACAGGGGTGTTGCAAATGCAGTCCCAGAAACGAGTTGCTACGAAACCTTCTTCTTGAGCTACGTGTTCCGATCAGGCATGTCACACTTGTCTATTGCGATGACATTTCTGATGTGTACCTATCTAACAATCTAGTGCAACGTCAATGGATTAACCATGTTGAGCTTGATATTCATTTTGTCCATAAAAAAGGTTAATTTTGGTTCTATTCGTGTGCTTCTTGTTCCTACTGAGTGTCAGTATGCTGATATCTTTACTAAGGGACTACCGTGACATCTTCTTCTTCATTTTCGATCCAGTTTTAGCATTCGTCCTCTTCCTAGTCTGACTGAGGGGTGTATTAGACAGTAAATATATGTAAACATTTAGTTACCTAGAATACCACAATAGCATATATGGTACAACCTCTTGTACAATCTATTTATACTGAATGATAATGAATTGCCTGTTACGGAAGTACGCAATCTTACAAAAAAAGCTATAGCCCTTATATCATTTCACTTTTTTTGGTTCAACAATCTCGGAACACAAATTCTATAGTTAATCGCTTTGTCCAGCAAATACTCCAACGGATAAACTCTATAAATTAGCTACTATACTTCTCACAAGCTTATATGTCATGATTTTAATTTCAGCAGTCTGAACCATGAAATCAAAGACCTCATTATTTGTTATAAGGCTAGATTTCCATCCATAAAAATTTATGTTTCTCCCTATTAAATTTAGCATGGATGCCACTTATGTCTATTTTATGCATGAGTTTTGGCATGATACGATGGACTTTTGTCTATATCTCAGCCATTATCTGCAACACTGTACTACTAATATTAACCAAGTTGTTTATTAGTGCCTAACGGTAGAAACACTCATATCAACTTAGGAAACACTTTACTTCTTTGTAATTTCATGTTGCTCTCTGGTCATCTCAATCCCATCTTTGAAATATTCTTATTTGAAGTAGAGATATGCTATAAATGAAGTTATTTTGGAATAACGGCTAGTCGAGTAAGACCGGTAGGAAGAGTTAAACAACCAAACAGAAAAATCTTATTTTGTATAGTTAGAAGCTACTTTGAATTCACCTTAAACTTGTTATTTGAGCTAAGATTCACTACAACTCCTATTGTTTGTTTGATTTTTCATTCACAAATTTCCTTGTATAAAAAAAATATGCCCCTTAAATATCTCTTTCTTTTTATTTCAATGGTTGATGAGTCATAAATAATCCACCCCTCCCTCTTAAGGTGGACTTAAATATAAAAAATAATATTATTAATTTCTTTTATAGAGAATTGGATTTTGTTCAATTTGATGATACAAATTTAAGGCTAAGCTTCGATTTCCTCCAAGAATAGATTAATAAGATAATAAAATTTAATTACAAAGATTTGAGTGAGACGTTGAGATAGAAAGAATGTGAAGTTTTTAAGAATTAGTTGTATATGACATCATTTTAGTGGGACCTCCATGCTATAAATAGAGCCAGAGTCCACGTTATTTCCTATTTTCGTATCTTGTATAATATATTATCGTATTATGTGGGTCCCGGCACTTCCTTAGGACATCAATTGACAATATACTAGCATAAGTTTTTTTCCAGGCATCTTAGTACATGATTTCTAGCTATTTTCTTTTTCAATTGTGAATTTTCTTTAATTTATATTTTTTATTACAACTAATGCATTAAATATGTTTACTTTTTTTTAATAATATATATATATATATATATTATATTTTAGGTAAATATTTATTATTTTAAAAAATTGAATTTTATCAAAATAAATATTAATATTTTTAAAACTATTTTTCACTTAAAACACCATAATTTAATATCGTATCCTTTTATTCTAATTTTATCATATATATATATATATATATATATATCAAAGTTACTTTTGTACTTTTAATATGTTAACTCATGATTTCAAGTAGTGAGTTGCCGAGACCATTTTTGTTCAGCCATGAGGCCAAAGCGCCATTGTTACCGTCAAAATTATCAAATCTCCATCTTCAATTTTACCACTATCAAGATCCAGTATCTTTTTATAGGCATGCTTAGACTTTTCAAAATTTTGAATCCAAATTAAGGTTGTAAACAAAGAAGAAAACAAAGGTAGCATGAACAAAGGAGAGTGGAGTAAATGGAGAGGGAGGCGAAGGGTAAGAAACAAATAAGAAATTTGAAAAGTTCTGAAATTGAAAAGATTAGGGAGCATATAGGTTGAATATAGGTCGGATGAACTTATAGCCCCATATATGACCAACGAATTTGCATTAACTTTCTCAAAATCACAAATTATTCTCTCATCTCATCATAACTTATGGTGATGCGGTTTCATAAAAAAATTCTCAAAATTGAAAATAATATAATGTAGAACCTAGAGTACTTAGTAAAAATGAACTAAAATGAACTTTCTCTTTTTTCAACAAATTCTCAAGCAAATTGCTATCCAAGGTTCTCTCAGTGGAGAACCATTGAGAGAGGTTCCAAATTCAGAACGCCCTCCCAAGTCACCCATTCAATATTAAAGGTGGTTTAAAATAAATTAAAAGCGGTTCTTGAAGAACTTCCTTTAATGAACATCAATTAAAAGATGTTCTATTGAAGAACCGCCTTTAATGGGCCGTCTTTATTTTATTTTTGGGCCTAAGTATAAATAGCTAGGTTTCTCTCTTATTCCCTTAGTAATTTTTCCTCACATGAAAGAATTCTCCCCACCCCCTCCTCTATGCATTAACCATTTTCCCCACAAACTAAATCCTAGATCTGTGTTTCTCCCCTCCACCGCTCACTCGTACATATACCTCTCCCTCACACCTCCCTCCCTCCCGTCTCCCTACCTCCCTCTCCTCCATCACCGCGGTTCTTCCTGTGTCGGGCCTTCACCATTGCGGTCCTCCACCACTGAAACTCCCTACATCTACCTCCATCATTGTAGTCCTCCCTCTGCCAAAGCTCCCTGCACCGGGCCTCCACCACTAGGAGACCATTTTTGTACCTCTCAAAGATACAATTTACAAATCCCTAATACGGCTAACTACTAGGGAGTAGCTAGTGGCAATCCGGGGTCGTCCATAGAGAAATGGGATTCAATCAAGTGTTAAACGTAGTTAAAAGCACACAAAGATGTCGCTCTAAGTGTTTGGTAACAAAGTGGGAGGTTTTGAGTTTAGAAAATACTACAACTATCTTAAGAACTAGATTAGCAAACAATTAGAGCAAACAATGTAAATACAAACATAACTAGCACGAAAGATGTAACTAATATGATAACGAGTTTTGGGCGCAATTGGTTCACATTTATAGTATTCCTTTTATCATCGACTAATTATCCTATTTTCATGCATTAACCACATATTGTGGATAACTTGTCAACACCTTGCGAGTGAAGATATTTCTAACCTCTCCTCGGTTATAGTTTAAATGGGCGATGAGCACCGCACAATAACCCTTACCTTCTGATCACTATAAACGATCGGCATCATAAACTTCCCCAAGAATAGAAATAAACATGGAGATCCAACACAAATACCACAATGTCCTACAAGAGAGAAAAATGTAGATAGCACAAGTATATCTTCTAATAACGACTATGAGGATCGACCTTCATGTCAGACGTTATTAGTGAGCCACATCGATAATTAGGCAAACCCATTCAAATTCATCCTGAACCTAAGAAATTTCATCAATCAACAATTATAATTAGTTTTCAACCCTGATTACAACCAAACGTAAATCAACAATAATCTCCTCAACAAAACGACAAAATCTTATGGGTTTGACCAAAAACCTAGCAAATAATCAATTCACAATTATCAAATAGTTTATCATCATAGTCTATCAAGCATTAATCACACAAAAGAGAATATTCAGGATCACATGAAATGGGGAAGAATAGGGGGCTATTTATATTCTAATTTGGTCAAGAAATGTCAAAAGTGTAGCAGATGTGTGAGGCCATGACAAAACCGCATGGGCCACGCGTATATAGTGTTGTACCCGTATATATTTCCATTGTTCCCATATGCATTGATGTATGTTGGGTCTATTGTTTCTGTATGTTTTTTCACGTCGCAGACCTAGATTTTTTTCGTTGTCAGAAACCAATTAGTTTCTGACAGCGATTTTTTTAACATCATAAATGGGTTCCGAATTCGGAACCTATTTGAGGCCCCAATCAAAGGCGGTTTTTGAACCACCTTTAATCAAATAAATCAAAGGTAGGGCTAGCGAAGGCACTTGAAGTCCGATATAACCGTCTTTAATAAGCCTTTCTCTACTAGCTGTTTGTCTGTGAAATTTAACCGAAAATAGCAATTATTTTCCTACCCATTTTTATTTTTTTGTTATGTTTTGTTTATAAACTTCCACTATATTTTTTTCCATTTACATTTGGATATTTCACTCCTTCATTTTTTTTCAGAGTAAATTTACTTGAAAACAAATTAATTCATTTTCATATGTACGATCTAACTTCTTCTATTTTAAGCTATGATCTATTCTTTGTTTGTTGGCTTCCTATATAGGAATCATCAACAATTTGGATAATATCGAGGATTGTTTTGATAAGTCTTAAAAATGGATTTCATGATGCTTTTCCACTCGCATCTACCCCTTTCTCATTGCCTAATACGGACGATGCTTTTGCCAAAGCTGTTTACACCATCAACCGATTGCCTACTCCGGTATTAGAGGGTACTAATCCTTATGGGCTTCTATATGGTAATGATCCTACCTACTTAAAATTTCATCTGTTAGGGTGTCGGGTATTCCCATTTGTTTAACTATTTGTTGATCACAAGCTGTCTCCCAGAAGCATTCCTTGTGTTTTTATCAGCTACATCTCCAACTACAAGGGCTTTCAGTGTATTGATCCTTCATCTTTCAAAGTTTATGTCACTCGCCATGCGTGATTTGACGAGATGTACTTTCTGTTTGCCACCTTCCTGGCCTCGGGGACTAGTTCTTTTTGTCGACATTGGACGTGTCTGTGTTTATTGACCCGAATGGTGACTCTGCTCCTTCCTTGCCCACGAATGACCAGTTTAATTTGGCCCCTTGCTCTATCTTCTCCACGGATTTGGAGCCTATTGTCGTCAATCAACCTGTGTCGCCCACCTCCCCACCGGCTAGTCCGACCGCACACTCTCTGGTTACCTCGGTCGTACCATCTTTGGCTATTTTGGCTGAGTCAACTCCTCCGGCATCTCCTTCTCAGTCTCGCACTCATCAGATGGTTACTAGATCAACAACTAGGGCTACTTAGGACAAATATTATTATGATATCATTGCACATGGTCCTACTGCTACCTTACCTGCTTAGTCGGAGCCCACGGTCTATCAAATTGCTCTTCAGGATCCATCTTGGGGTTCTACTATGGATGATAAGATAGCAACTCTTAGTAGACAACACACCTAGGATTTGGTGTCATGCCTATCGGATGTTAATATTGTTGGCTCCAAATAAGTTTATCGGCTAAAGTTTCATCTAGATGGCACTGTTGAGGGTCATAAATTTAGGCTTGTTGCGCAGGGTTTTTCACAGTCTTTAGGATTTGACTTTGATCATATTTTCAGTCTGATGGTCAAAACCTCCATGGTCCGTACTATTCTAGCTATTGCTACGATGAGCTCCTAGCCTTTTCATTAGCTGAATATCAATAATGCATTCCTCAACGGTGTCATCGATACTCCAGACTTTATGGCGCGGCCCGTTGGTTACAAGGATCCGCTTCATCCAGATTATGTATGTCACTTGCGTAAGGTCATTTATGGTCTTAAGTAAGCTCCGCGGGCCTCATTTTTAGCGATTCAGCTCCTATTTGGTTCAACTCGAGTTTCTATGCAGTTCAGCTACACTTTCCTTTTTGTTCTGTCTCGGGGCTTTTTGTTACTATACCTGCTATTTTATATCGATGACATCATTCTTATAGGTAACTACTCAACTCTTCTTTGGCAGTTCATTGATAGGACGCATTGGGAGTTCTCCATCAAGGATTTGGCACTCTTCACTACTTTCTTAGTTTGTAAGTTTCACCCACTTCATCGGGTTTATTTCTCGGCCAAGCAAAGTATGCCAGGGATATTCTCACTCGTACCGAGATGTTTGATGCTTCTCCAATTTCTACTCCATTTGTGCCAGGCTCGCAGCTTCACAGCTCCACCAGTCCTCAGTTTTGGAATCCTACGTTTTATCGCTCTCTAGTCGGGGCTCTTCAATACTTGATGATTACCCGTCCTGAATTAGCTTTTACAGTCAACACGGTTAGTCAGTATTTTCAAGACTCCCGTGACGATTATTTTGCTGTGGCCACTCAGATTCTTTGATATGTTCGAGGTACCCTTCACTTCGATCTTGCCTTTCGGTCTGCCAGTTCTCATAAGGTGTTGGGTTATTCTGTTGCTGATTGGGCCCGTTGTCTTGAGACTCGCTGATCCGCACATGGCTTTGCAGTTTTTCTTGGTGGAAACCTTGTTTCATGGAGCTCCAAGAAGTAGCCCACTGTCTATCGTTCTAGCACGGAGTCTGAGTATCGGGCTCTCGCTAAAACTGCCTCAGAGGTTGTTTGGTTGACTCATCTCCTTCATGATCTTCGCATTCTGATCTCTGGTTCTCCACTGCTATTATGCGATAACAGTAGTGCCATCTTCTTGGCTCAGAATCCAATTACTCACAAGCGGGTGAAGCATATCGATATCGACTATCATTTTGTTCAGGGGTTAGTTGCATTCGGCAAGCTGCATGTTGCTCAAGTTCCTACTTTTCTTCATATTGCGGACATCTTCACCAAGAGTCTTTCTCGTATCTTATTTGAGTTCTTCAGATCCAAGTTTGGCATCTTTGAGCAGCCTACGCTTCGATTGAGGAGGTGTGTTAGAATCAGATAATTAGATAATTAGATATGGATAGGACTGATGACTAGATTAGAGTTATTTCAGTACTATGATTCCTTATATAATTCTAGTCTATTTATTCTTTCTAGCAATACAGAATTTATTATGGGAAAACATTCAATCAAGTGGTTTCATAAAAAAACTTTCTCAAGCTTAAAAATAATATAATATAGAACCTAGAGTACTTAGTAAAAATTGAACTAAAATGAACTTTCTCTACTTCAAAAAATCCTAAAGAAAATACTTATCTAATGTTTGTCTATGGAATTAACTGAAAAAATCACAATAATTTTCCTACCCATTTATATTGTTTAGTTGTGGTTTATTTATAAACTTCCACTTTAGTAATTATTCCTTTCTATTACATTTGGATACTGTGGTTTATTTATAAACTTCCACTTTAGTTATTATTCCTTTCTATTACATTTGGATACTTCACTCTTTTTATTTTCTTCATAGTATATTTGCCTGAAGACAAATTAATTTGTTATCATAAGTATGATCTAACTTCTTCTATTTTAAGTTATAATCTATCCTTTGTTTGTTGGATTCGTACATAGGAACCATCAACAGTTTGGATAATGTTGAGAATTGTTTTTGATAAGTCAAACAAATCAATTACTCCCTCACACATTAAATTGCATAGAATATTTTTTACTGTGTTCAAAAAACATATTTGAATGTTACTATATTTAACTATGTATAATAACGGCAAACAAAAAGTCACTTTTGAGAAACTACTTGTTATGACGAATCCAACAATATCACCTACGTTATGTTATTGCTTATATATCTACTCAAATATGCGGTCAAAATCTAAGAGAGAATATTGTCAAATAGTAAGTGGGTAATTTGAACTGGAACAGGTGAGTACTCTATAGCCTATGAGAAATCACTTCACTGAATAAAGTAACAACGTCCATCAACTCTGAGTTATAGGATCATACTTATCTCACATTTACAGGTGCATTTCAACATTGATTTGGATTAAACTGATAAAAATAACAATCAAATTAATGTGTCAATGTATTTAAAGTAAACTGCATTTCTAATTACTGAACTTTGTTAAAATTTAGATTTAGATCATTCAATAATTTTCTATCACTTTTATTTATTTTTTTATTATTGGCGTTTTCTTGTGTGTTAACTCTCGGCGGAATTGAAAAAAGTGAGTGTACATTTATATTTTCATGCCTTAAAAGACATAATTGATAATGTCAAACAAATTTGTTTTTTTTCAAAAGTTTTATAAACTTTGAACTCAATTTTTAATCATAAAATTTATTTAAGTTTTACAAACTTTTTGCATAGATCCTATTTGACAATGAATATTGGTTGTTTCGTTCAATTGATTTGACTAAATATTTATGTCAAATGTTTGATTATGTAAAATTTTTTAGGCAAATCAAACATCAATTCAAACATCGTCTCTCATTAGTCTTTCATTTTGAAGAAACTAGCAGGACTGATAGAATGTAAAACTCACAAATAATTGTGCCTGTGTATATTCATATATAGTGAGTACAAAGGGTATACAGGAAAGAATCAAATATGAAAAGGATATATACAAAGGCTAATCAGAAAGAGTTTTTCTTTTTTAATCTGATTCTAATTCATCTATTATTATATTACCCTCACCCCTCAAGCGAAGCGTGGGACTTGTCGCAATGCAAACCTTGGACCGTAAGAACTCGAACTGAGGACGAGTTAAACCCTTTGTAAAGATGTCAGCAAGCTGTTGATCCGTAGGAACATAAGCAACTTTGAACTTGCCAGAAGACACCATCTCACACACAAAATGATAATCAATATCAATGTGTTTGGCTCTCTTATGCGAAACCGGATTCTGAGAAAGAAAGATGACAATATTATTATCACACATCAAAATAGGCGGCGCACGGGAAGAGACGCGCAAATCCCGAAGTAATTCATCAACCAAACTAGTTCCGCAACAGTATTGGCCATAACCCTGTATTTTGATTCTGAACTTGAACAAGAGACCGTAGGTTGTTTCTTCGCACTCCATGAAACCATATTACCCCCAATAAAAATGGAATAACCATAAGTAAACCTACGAGTCTCAATAAAATGAGCCCAATCAGCATCAGAATAACCTGAGACAGGAAAAGTAGAAGAATTCTTGCGAAACTGAAGACCATAATGCATAGTGCCACGAACATAGCACAAAAATTCGAGTAAAAGCTTGGCAATGGTCATTAGTAAGAGCCTGCATATACTGATTGATCATGTTCACATCATAAGAAATATCGGGATGCATAATTGACAAATATTGTAGTGCACCAACCAAAGAATGATAAAGTGTGGGATTTTCGAATGACTTGCCAGAAGAACTTGAAAACTACGAAAAAGCCACAAATGGAATAGCAACTAGTTCCAAATTCTTCATCCTGGCTCGCAATAAAATGTCATTGGCATATCTTGCTTGTCCAAAGAATAAGCCATCGGAATTACGAATAACCTCCAATCCCAGGAAATACAGTAAAGTTCCAAGATCGATAATCTTAAACTCCTGATTAACCCAATCAATGAACTTCCAAATGAGATGACCACCATTCCAAGTGAGAATAATGTCATCAACATAAACCAACAAATAGAGTAAGGAGACTCTCTGTGAGAACACAAATAAGGAGGTATCTGCAAAACTACACACAAAGCCCAGGCTAACCAAAAAAGGTACTAAAATGTTAAAACCAAGCACGATGTGTTTGTTTCAATCCATAAATGGCCTTGTGTAGACGAAAAACATGATCGGGACATATAGGATATTTGTAACATGCAGGCCGCTCCATTTAAACCCGGGAATCAAGAACACCCTTTACAAAATTATTAACATCAAGCTGTCTCAAGGACCAATTTCCGGTGACAGCTATGGATAAAATGTACGAATAATTGATGCCTCTCCACTGGACTAAAAGTATGATCATAAATGAAACCAGGTAATTATGAAAAACCCAAAGCAACTAACCTAGCCTTATGCCGATCAAGTATCATATTTTTACTTCAAACGATACACCCATTTAGAGCCAACAACATTAACATTAGAAGGGCGTGGAACCAACTCTCATATCTGCTGAGTGCAAAGGGCGGTCATTTCAAAGTCAATAGCAGCAACCCAGTTCGGATCCTTGACCGCAGAACGATAACTACGAGACTTGGTATTTGAAAATAAAGCACTCAGTAAACCAGAAATATCATAATCAGAAAAATCCGTGTACCTTAAAGAATCAGTACGAGAATGAGCGGTCATCGGATGTCGCAAAGAGGGAACCAAAACCGGAGATGATGCGGATCCCAGGGCAACATACACGAAACTCATGACTGGTGATGGCATCCGTGCAGAGAGCTACGATGACTGTGCTGGTGAAGCAAAGTTTGTCGAATTAGCTTGTGAGGTTATCGGCGTTTGGGTTGGTGGTGGGTGACTCACACGCGTGGCTGGAGTGGCCGGCGTGTGATAAAACGATGGTGGTGTCATCATCTGAGCTGGTTGTTGTCGGTCATGCTGGTCACTTTATGGAAAACAAACACAATTTTCTGAAGAACCCTGAGTTTTTGGTACATGATGAAAATCATAATTTTCCAAAATAATGGATGATTTGGCTGAAGAAAATGACTCAAACACCACCGAAGGAACCGATGAAGGCTCCAAAAAAAAGCAGAAACATACAGGGATGATAAATCTCTAACAGAACCAGTACGGGTAGCCGAAAAAATAACTGATCAAACCGAGCATGGCGAGTGATGTACTCTTTATTCGTGAGAGGATCAAGACACCGATAACCCTTGTACTGTGAACTGTATCCCAAAAATATACAAGACATACTTAGAGGTGCTAATTTATGCACAACATAGGGTCTCAAATACGAAAAAAATCGACAACCAAATGGATGAAAATTGGAGTAGTCGAGCGTAGTACAAAAAATAACAGAGAGTAGAGACTGGCCTGATAAAACCAGAGTATGCAGTTTGTTGATGATGTAGACTGCTGTCGAATATGCATCATACCAAAATGATTGATGAAGGTCAGAATGAAAGAGCATCGACAAACCTGTCTCAGTAATATGAAAATGCTTCCTCTCTGTGCGGCCATTTTGCTCAGGAGTGTAAGGACAAGAAAGTTGATGATGAATGCCTTTTGAAGCAAAGTGAGTTCGCATGTGATGATTCACAAACTCGGTTCCACCATCACTCTAAAATACTTTTATGGTGGTAGAAAACTAGTTCTCAACAAAAGCTTAAAATTGCATGTAAGCCTCTACAAAATTAGACTTCCATCGTAGAGAATAAAACCAAGTAAACCGAGAAAAATTATCAAAAAATGATATAATAGGAGTAGCCAGCTCGAGAAACAATAGGTGGGGATCCCCATATATCATAATGAATTAAATCAAGTATGTGTAGTGTGCGTTTTAAATTATCTTTAAAATCAAGACGATTGCCTTTAGCCATCTCACAAGAGGGACATAAATGAGGCTTAGGCAGCAAACTAGTAACTGACAAACTTCCAGACTTGCTCAAAGAAGAAATGATGTTGTAGGGAACATGACCCAATCTACTATGCCAAAGTTCAAAAGATGCTT
>JAULKM010141976.1:0-18190 GCA_032355605.1 Rubia tinctorum | reverse complement strand
CGCTGGCAGGACTCGAACCGTGGACCTTGGACCAAACTTGGCCAACGTCCCAACCGCTGGGGTACACCCGTGGGTGTAACCCCAACCCGACCTAACATGACATACTCCGTGGCGCAAACTGTCACTAAAATGGCTTGTTTGTGCCACTTTTACAATTTGGTGGCTTTCCGACGTCCAAGTTCGCAACTCCATTCCCTTGTCATGGTTGTTAGCCATTACTTCCTCGGTTTATGTTTTTTTAAAAGATTTCATCCGCTCATTTTACTTTTTAAATTTAATTATATTCATTCACTTCTTTCATTTAAATTGAAAAACATAAATCTGTAATGCCATGTACAGAGGAACAGGGGAGTATTTTTCTTCACTCTTGTATACTTCATCTGCCACACAATGATTTTTTATTGGCTTTTGTCTCATTTTTTTGCAAGTTAACGTGAAAACATATTTTAATGTAAAAAATTAGTTTTTGCATGAGTGATATTAGTAGTGTCAAAAGATATGTAATAATTATAAATTTAGGGGTTTAATGAAGTAAATTTGGTAGATTGACTAATTGTACATGAAAACTTTTAAAATAGAAAGTTTTTTGCATACAATACTAAAAAGAAAATTTAGGAAGTTATTTATGAGACGGAGAGAGTGGAATCTTTTAAAAGGAGGAATGATGCTAAGTATAATGATATCCAAAAAGGAAAGTATAAGAGCATTTCCAATGCAATGCTCACTTTGCTAAAAGCAACTTGCCATATCATATTGATAGACCTTCATCAACCCACAAAAACATCTCCAATGCAAGGGTCGAATGAAGACATCAATATGACTTGACACACTGTTCTTTAGACTGGGTCAACTAGAGCTTCTATGTAGAGAAGCTCATATTGAGCCCCTCACTTCTTTTCCCAAGAAAAATTAATAGGTATTCATAAATATGGATGGACCTAACTAAAATTTTGTTCAATCAATGATTGACATGTCATACTGAAGTTGGAATTGTGATGGTACCACCATATATGAAAATTTAAATAAGACCGTCAATTAGTTTACTTTGTTTACATCATATTAAAGTTCCAATTAAAACATGTCATTTGGCAAAAGTGACCCTCAAAATTGACTCTTCCATTCGAAATGCTGGAAAGATAATAGGAGAACACATTGAGTACTTAGGATATATATCACCTTCCTTATTTCCTTATAGCTATCTATTGTGATGAGTACATTATGAATCTATGATATCCCTTCGTGTCAATTATACCGTTGATCAAAATATTGTAACCTCTTACAAAAACTATTTCTACATGCACCTGGAGTAGAAAATCAACATTTTCTCACAAAATATCAACTCCTCACATGGTATCAGCCTAACAATTGTACCATTATGTCTTCAGACCTGTCGCTCATCACCGACTCTGACAATCTCTTTCGTGTTCTTGATGAAACTGATACTTTCCATCATAATTTTCAAGTTCAACTATTCCGTATGGAGTAATACCGTTCATTTTGCATTAGAAGCTCATGGTCTGGATTCGTTTCTCACTGGCGACAATACTCCGCTACCTATTGTGGTTATTCAAAATGTTCCTCTTGGTGAATATGCTAATCCTGCCCCCTCGGTTTTACCTAATCCTGCCTTTGTGTCATGGACAAAGAAGGATCGCCTCACAACTCCTCTGCTTGGCATTTGCTCCCAGTTGTCCACATCCGGCTATCTTTTTGCAATATATTGAAAACGAGCATTTGATCCTCAGTTGTTGGACCTTGTATTGCTTTCTTGTTGCTTGTTGTGAAGCCATGCTCCATTCAAACTCATGTATTTCCGATGCGTACTCGGTCCACGCCCCTCTGAAGGCTTGGTGTGCAAGGTGCCACCAAACTGAGTGCGACGTGCATGAAAACTAGGCGGTAGTCGTGACACTCTAGCATGACTAGGCCGCACGGTTAATTCCTTGAGAGGGTGACCCGTGACACAATGTGTGGAATCCCTCACCTGAATTATCTACTACAAAATGTCATTATATCAGTTTTATTGATGAATGTACCAAGTTGACTTGGATCTATTTCATTTTCCAATGATGATCATATTTTAGATGTTTGTATATCTTTATGGATCTAGTGCACTATAATTTCACCAATGTGTATTATTTACTGTTTTCCGTGGACACATGATAATGGTTGGTTGGTGTCTCAAATGATGCTGGGTAAAACGAAATATATAGTAGTGATCAACATTGTTTCTTTCATTGAATGAGTTTCAAAGCTAGATGATCTTGTTATAATCATATATACCAACACATGTATACATGTACATGTATATATGTATGTATACATGTATATATGTATGTATACATGTATATATGTATGTATATATGTACGTATGTATGTATATATATGTATGTATGCATATATATGTGTATATATATATATATATGTAAATATGTATATACTCGATCACGCTTTACAGTTGAATGAGACAAAGAGCGAAGCATTTGACCAGGCTTCATTGCCGGAGGGAACAAGAAAGCCCTCAAAAGATATCAAGGCTCTATTCTCCCACATCGTCACTACTCCCTCTGTCCCACCGCAATTTGCAGAAAGAGAAATTGAGGTGGGAAATATGTACGGTTAAAAAAAGTACATAGGAAGTTGTAAGAAACTGAAAATGAACAGTAGACGGGACATGAACAGTAACATTTTGGAAGCTGTGATAATTAAACTTTTACATGCCTTTACAAATTAACCATTCCCTCCAAAAGTTTTAAATTGGCACCAAAATTTCGGATTTAGCTCCAAAAATTTAATTTTGGAGCCAAAAGTAAGAATGGAAGGTTCTTCAAAAAATGAAGATCGGCATCTACTTTTTGTCATCTATAAAAAACTTCATTCCCTGCACTTTCAGCTCTGTTCCACTTTTCCAAATCTGCACATTCTCCCCCTTTACTGCAGTATTAAAAGCCCTCTGATTTCATCTCTTTCAAAACATTCCGGCCCCTCAAAATCTAAGATCCTCACAGGGCTTTTAATGGTGCTGGGGCTGTGATGGTGGGAAGGAATATGACAGATGAGGAAAGACAACAAATAGCTCAATTTCTGCTGTAGTACAACACTGAAGGCAAGCTTAAGCATCAATGACAAGTTCAAACAGCAACTCAATAGGGGTGTTCTGTCCGAACCATCAGCACCATTTGGGCTGGAGTCAAGCAGCAGATTGTTGCAGGTGAAAAAATAATTGCAAGATCCTTCCGACATGGAAGACCATGCCCCACAAAGAAGGCAATCGACACAACAGCACTGATGGTTATACCTCTCCCTAAGCGGAAAACCTGCAGGGTTGCAGCTGCTGGTCTGCATGTCAGCAAGAGCATTGTTCACCGGGCTGTGACAAACAAGGAAATCAGAAGCCATGCAAACGCAGTTCATCCATTTTTATCAACAACAACCAAGCTTACAAGAATGGAATGGTGTTTATCAAGCATCGAGTGCAACATGCAATTCAAGAACATGCATAACGTCATTCACATTGATGAAAAGTGGTTCTACCTCACTGAATCCACCACAAGGTACTTACTTGCCCCTGAAGAAGCTGAACCATATACAAAACAAGCATTATATACCCAATTTGGTGTTTTTATGTACATTTTGTAAGCCTGTATTTGACAATGAGGGAAATTGTGTGTTTGATGGTAAAATAGGGGTATTTCCTTACACTGAATATGTTCATGTCAAAAAAATAGTATAAATAAGTCTAGGGGAACCCTTGTTTTGACACCAATTAAGAAGGTCAATAGGGAATGCATTAGGAAGAAATAGATTTATAATGTCATCCATGGCATTAAAGCTGCCGGTTTGGTTAAGAAAACATATCTTTATACAACAAGATAATGCCCCCTCTAATATATTGTCCAATGACCCCGAGTTCATTGCAACTGCAAATTAGGATGGTTTTACTATAAGAATGGTGTGCCAACCAGCTAAGTCACCTGATTTAAACATCCTAGACCTATTTTTTTTTGCTTCGATTCAAAGTTTACATCATGAAACCCCAAGCAGTAACTTAGAGGGATTGTTGCAGGTTGTGTACAATGCTTTCGAAAGAGAAGATCCTAAAAAAATTGACTTAATTTTCTTGTCTTTTCAAAATGTGATGATTGAAATCATGAGGGATAATGGGGGAAATAACTTTAAACTGCCACATATGGGTAAGCAAAGACTGATTAGACTAGGGATTTTGCCAAAGAACTTGATTGTGGATTCAGAAATTGTGAGAAGCTATTTGGAAGACCTGATCGCTGTTGGAAGGACGGAAAAAGTTCAAGATCTAATGATGAGCATGGAAATGGGCTAAAAATGTTTAGCATCAAAAATATTTTGTAGGATTGTGCTTAGAAATATTTGCAAACATGCTTTTTGGTTTTTAAGACATGTTTAAGGTGCAACCTTGTAAAATAGGGATGGTATTTCTCCGGTATGATTTTGGATGTAAAAAAAGTGTATGAATGAATGAATTCATGTTCTTTTAAAAGCACCCCAGGTCTAAGATTGAAAAAAACAGAAACAACAAATACTGGCTAGGCACACAATGACAGAACCAGAAAATCAAAAAGCTGCATCATTACGCCATCCTAAAGATTTTAGTTTAGAAACCATGGTTGCATTCAGCGATTTTTGAACAATAATCTCATCATTATTAACAGGCTGCAAGAGCTCAAAGCCATTTAAAAAATATATCGCAGGCTGTTTTCAAATTATATGAATACCCTGCCAAGAACAAATAAGTTTTTTAACCGATAGGCATGGCTGCATAACATAGGAATCATACATCACAACTTCATCATCGATTTAGTCCTTGTCCTACTACTACTGTGATTCAAGTAATGAAATTGTAACCCCAACACACTGCCCCTCCAAGATCAGCCAAGTCTTTGGACCCAACCACATGGCTGCAAGGTGTCGGGTACAATTCCATATCCCACAACCTTATCAAATCCAACGCTCAACCTTACACACTCCCCCATCAGATTAGAATCAGTTACGAGCAACAGAGCAGATAATCATATAGCAATTAAGAAAAATATTAGTCTAGATAGTCCCACACGACTGTATCACAGTTGAAAAATATTAGTCCAAATAGTCACACACGACTGTATAGAAATTGAAACATACAAGTCCACTTAAAAACATGCAACAAATGATTTAAAGCAGTTCATTAAGAAAATGAAGGTTCCAAGATAAATGGTCCCAGAATTATGTAAACAAAGTAGTGCTAGTTAAGAAAGGTTCTCAGTTAAACAATCCCAAATACTGGAAACAATGATCAGTGATTAACACACGGCTAGATGTTAACCACTGGATCTACTAGTTCCTTCCTCATCTCTCTGCACAAACAATTGAAATATGAAAACCATGGAAACTCATAGAAGCATTAAAGTAAAATTTACAAACTTAAGAAGAAAGGGAAAATGCGGTCTGAAAAATTCCCTTGAAGCTGGTCTTGGGAGGGTTTCCCCTTTTCAGCTCGGGTACCACATACCTCTCAGGTTCTGGGAGGTTATCAAAAAAACCAAAACCATGAAAAACTTCGTGGGGCAAGTTATGCACCGACCACTTCTTCTTTCCTTGGGTTGTTTCCTTTTTAGGTCAGTTCTTAGGGAAATAGCATGAACCATATTCATAGAAACTAGGTTCGCTGAACTTTATGCTGTGATAATCGGTAACACCCTCAAGCTTTGGAAACCAATATGTATTTTCCCGACTCTCCTTATCAAGTACAAAACCCTCGTCAGGGGTCTGAATAGAGTCTGAAAGGTAGTCCACCTCTAAACAATCAACCAGGGTCTCCAACGACCATGTAGTCCAGTTAGCAAAGTCGATTGGACTGAAGTGAGTGGCTATCAGAATATCCAAATCAGACATAGAGTCCCATAATGTTTGTGAATCCTCACCCTTTTCAGTGTCCATCAACACCTTAGAGCTTGAAGCTCTGGTACACGAGTGGGACAAGTAATTGAGCTCCTCATTAGGAGTACTTATATTAATGACTGACGGCTATGATTTCAGTCACAAGAACAAGGAACAAAAATAACCAAAAATCAGAAACTATGTCATAGACATCGAGTCCAAAATAGGGAATACAGAAACCATACAAGGAAGAACAGCAAACATGTTGCATCATACTGTAAAACAAAATTTCTGAATGGGAAACACAACTGAGCGGAATGAAAATATTTTAAAACAAACAGCAAACAAATTCATTTAAAACATGTTGTAACTGTTTCACACACATAGAAACAAAACCAACTGTCTTTTCACTCTCTTTAATTTTAAATAAACAAATGGGTTGCATATGGTAGACATGCAAAGAAATTTCAGCAATGTAATGAGTCTGGAAAGTATTGACAAAACAGCACCGCACTAACAGAGGTCTGAACAGGGCACTAAGAGATCAGTAACAGAGCACTAACAGAGCATTGCCGAAGCTCCAACAGACAACTGAAAACAGCACGGAAATCATTCCATAACAAGCCACTCTGTACAGATTGTGTAAGAAGAAAAAGAAACATTTGGTCAAACAATAAATTCATTAACACATGTATGAGACCTAAACAAAAATAAAGCATTCCAGCAAAAATAGAAATTAGCTACAGCAACAAGTAGCATTATAAATCTTTGAAAAAATTGAAACTTGAACATGAAATTACTCACTGTAGTCAAGTTCTCAGAAAACCCTAACTGTGTAACCTGAACGGAAACCAATCAAACTCAGTACAGAGGAAAAAAATAGGCATGCAAATGTACTGGATGTCGGAAAAAAACCCACATACAACTTCGCAATAGACCATTACAAATCATGAAAATCATTCCAACATTACCGACTCTATATGCATCGTTTAATAAAAACATGAAACCTTTGGTCAAACGATAGTTTTATTTACAGATCAATGAAAACAGAATAGAAAAAAGCATTAAAAACACAATCAATCACATCTCAAAATAACTGACATTCACAAACTTAAAAACAAAAGGTTACTTCAACAAGAAATTACTCCCGGTTAAGTAAGTTGCATAAATCCTAACAGTCTCACCTGAACGGGAACGAGTTAGACTCGGAAGAGATGAAAAAAATGGCATGCAATCATGTTGGGGAAATATATACTGGAGGTCGGCCATAAAGCACAAAGAACATCACAAAAGAGCATTAGAAACATGAAAATCATTCCATAACAACCTAATCCATACACATCGTAGAACAAAAAAGTGGAACCTTGGTTCGAAAAACTTTTTTGGTTCAGATCTATGAAAACGCAGAGACGGAGTCATTTTTTTTTTTGAAAACCCAAAACATTTTAGTACAAAAACGGTCCGAACAACGATTTCAGACCCATACTTCCAAAAAATTTAACCGGAGCTTACGGATTGGGAGATGAGAAGGGATTTTCAAACCCTAGTTTGATGAAACCCGGTTTCAAACTCAACGATAACCCAAAACCAACCGACAACTCAGTGATTCCAGTACAAGGAAGCACACTGTTATAAAAACGAAGACGGATAGGGACGTGTCAGAGCTGTGATGATAATGGTTTAGATTGGAGAAGAGAGAAGAGTTTCAGAATCACCTTCTCAGAGAAGGGATAAAACAGAGAAAAAGGAAACAATAAGGTTGAGTGTTGGACATTGTGAATGAGCGTTGAATTATTATGGGATAAGAGAGCGTTTCAAAATTAATGGGAGACACAAGGTGCCCAAGCTTTAATCACGCGTGGTTTGGAAGGTAAAGTTGCGCACGCGTAACAACAACCAAACGTCACCTCTAATCTTCCACTTAACCCTAGTTCTAAAAGCCCATGCCCAATTGTGATTTTTAAAAAATTTGGGAGCAAAATGGGTAAATCGGACCTGGTCAAACAGATATTTTTTTTTACAAATATCAGAAATTACAATTTAAATTGGGACAATCTAAAATAAAAAGAGTGCAGTTTGAGGTGGCACGGATGGAGTAGACTTTATTGTCGATAAAGACGCGGAAGCGAATACAAAGTCCTCCTAGGAGATACCCTCCTAGAATTGATTCGCGTTGGAATTCGGATTAGGTACGTAAGCTCACCCGACCCACCAAACTCTTATTTACACCGCCAGCGCCTCCCTTGTCCTCCACTACACCAAAACATCTACCACTACTACTATTATTTCCCCTGTTTCTTTCCCAATTCCGGCAAACAATGGCGAGGTTTCAATTCGTTGCTGCCGCTGTTGCACTCTCCGTGCTGTTGTGCTCGCTTGTTTCCTCCGCCTCCGCCAAATCCACCAGCATTAGATACTGCAGTGAGTCTCCGCTTCTTCTTTTTTGTTACTGATTTTGATGATTAGACTGTGAAAGAGAAGGGGAAACAGTGGATATGTGACAGGATTGATCTGGTTTTTCAAGGAATTATATCCCTAGTCTTTGACTTTCTGTTATTCCTAATTGGGTTTAGGGTTTACCAGATAGTTTGTGTTGATTTTAGTATTTAGCTGGTTGTGTTATTGTGTAATGCGCAATTTGATTATTAATGGTGATGCAGCCAAGAAGAGCTATCCTGTGAAGGTCAGTCACGTTGATATTGAACCGTACCCTGTGGCAAGAGGGAAAGATGCTACCTTTAGCATTGCTGCATCTACTGGTATGTTTTCCCAACCTATCTCTGTATTACTTTTAGGTCATTTGGTTTGGATTCAGTCTTTCTTTTGAGTAGTTACGTTTCTGTTTACGACTTATTGCGATTGAGTTATTTATTTTATCAGCTGTTCTTTATTGGGATGTTGACTGTACTGTAAGCATCCTTGCCAACATGTTACGCTTACTCTAGCTCTAGACTGATAGCCACTTTTCAATTGACGGTTGTATGGAAGGAGTAGAACTGTAGCATTGTCCACTCTATATAGTGGGATGAATGTGATTTTTTTTTCTTGTTATATAATATGAACTGGTGTAGTAATAGGACTTAGCATTCTTTATAGACTCGAGTGTTGAGCAACTAAATGCAAAACACGAACAACATATGAAGATAGCAGAAATTAGTGTGTTGGTCATTGGTATGGATGTGTGAGCATGCTGGAGTAAGGTTGGAATACATTAGAAATAAAGATAGATTACACTTAGTAGATGAGAAAATGAGAGTGGTGTGCTTAAAATGTTCTGGTCGTGAGCCATTAGATTACAGTTTCGACAGTGTGGATAATGTTTGTTATTAAATGAAATGAAAAGAAGAAACAGGAAGATCTATAAAACTCTGAAGAAGAAGTTAGAGAATCTATTGAAAAGACAAGCTATATATAAACCTGGATGGTAGTGAGAGGAAGTGCTTTGGAAAAACAAAATGGCAAGATATGATCACTGTAGTTAGGTTGGATAGAGGCTTAAGATGAAAGGTTAACTGTTATAGAATTTATACGAGAGGAACAATTTTACGTGGGAACCTATATTAATTGAGTAGGTACAATGTAGGAAACATGCACTTTGTGGATTGTACGTGTCCATGGGAAGTCTATATGGTTCTCATGAATTAACAGGTGATTTTATTATGATATTCTCTCATGAATTTGGCATTAGAATTTGTTTTCTACAAAGCCTCACATATTAGCTAAATTTTGTCCAATGGATGGCCTCACTTTGATTAAGAATATTAACATTTAGGTTTCTTATGCTCATCCTTTGGGGTTGATGTTAATTGTCACTATAGTCTGCAGTAGAGGTCATTCTTGATTCTCATACTTTGGGGCAAAATGTTCTCCTATTAAAAACTGTTAGTGTGAAGATGAATTTATTTATGTTAATGCTGTTATGATTAGCGCAACTATCGTACCATTAGAAGTAGCTTAGGAATACTTTGAATGGCGTAATCTGAGACTATTGAACATAATACCTTTTGTGTTCCGTTTCTTATACAAGGTATGTAATTGTAACTTTCTGATGCGATATTGTGTTTCTTATATATTGAGCTTCTTGTTTTGCTTGTATCTCTTGTTGTTTTTGTTGTTGGTGTTTTACTGTCAGAATAAAGTGCAGCTTCAGAAGAGACAATGAGATAAAAAATTATGAAGGATTTAGGATTAGAATAATGAGCTGAATGTTCATATGGATTTGCGCAGATGAACCCATCTCCAATGGGAAACTTATGATTGATGTTAGCTATTTTGGACTGCACATCCACACTGAGAATCATGATCTCTGTTCTGAGACCTCCTGCCCCATTACTACTGGAGATTTTGTGATTTCTCACTCTCAAGTGTTACCTGGATATACTCCACCGGTTAGTCACCTTCTCGTTTATACTGAATGTGGCTCTACGAATTTTGTTGACGTTTGAATTATGACCCTTCAGACACTATCGACCTTGAAATATGCATACGTTTCTATACATGTCACAAAGGCACCAAGTGGAAACCATCACTTGTTTGTTCCCACAGGATATGTACTTTTTTACTTCCTCTGAGTTCAGCTAGCATCATGTGAATCAAACATTTTTAGTGTTGTTCATTTAAGCATTTCTTGCGATATCATTTCCTTGATTCTGGTCCCCGTTGATGATACCTTTGGTCTGATGCAGGGTTCATACACACTCAGAATGACATTGGTGGATGACAAGAACTCTCAGTTGACATGCATCAACTTTGACTTCAGCATTGGCTTTGCCACAGATTCTGTAGCTGATAGTTGAGCAGCTGCTTGGAATGAGCGCGTCGAAGAGGATCAGAACAAAACTCCGCCTTTACTTTCTCATTATAATGTATATACAGACATCATCGTGCTACTCTGTTGTATCAACCCTTTTCTTTGGAACCATGGTATCTAAAGTTGTTGATGTCACTTTTGAAAGAAACAGATCAAAGACATCATCTTTTGCTGTTTTATGATCCTTTCTCTTCCTCTTCTTCTCCTTTTTTGTGTTTGTCTTGGTATTTCGTGCCTCCTTGTGTTCCATTTAAAATTGCACAGAATCTTTTTTAGACAAATGCGGAGATTCTTTTTACGGTGATTTCTAAAGATGTCAAAGACATCCCCTCGTGCCTCTTGAGGAAAAAGGGCACCACCACTACGGATTGTAGTCTATTATGGTTTGGCTGCTTTATATCCAGAAAGCCAAAAGTGATGTAAAGAATGATGAATGCTGGTACACCTTTGTCTCTCCGGTGGAACCTCTCATCAACGATGTAGGTCCGTCCATATTCTCTAAAGTCAATGTACACCGTCGATGACATAGCCCACTTTAGCTCATTTTCTTCTCTCGCGCAGGCAATCACGATCCACCTACGTAGTCATGATTGGTCTACCCCTTCAGAAGGTAAAGAGAAGAGTTGGTGTTAAGTAGGTTATGATGCATTTTAGATTATTTAAATGCAAATTCTTATAAGCTGTCCTATTAATAAATCAATTACTCGTATAGCCTTTTAGGTGTTTTTCTTTAGGTTATTTTCCTTAACTTGATTCCACACTACAAAAAATCAGTCATAACATGAATTCTTCCACATTACTGCTGAAATGCGAACATTGAACCTGGTATAGAAAAAAGACCAAATGCCGTGTGGCGGAGCTTTTAAGTTGCTCAGCTTATAAGCAAAACACTTTTTAGTGTTAGATAAAGTGTTAAAAACAGTTTATTTTAAAAGTAGAAGTTATTTTTGGGAGAAAAGCAGAAACTGATCTCCCCTTACTTTTAAAATAAACCAGTTTTACTTATAATCACAGCTCTGCCAAACAGAGCATCGATACAAACTTAATCCTTGTCATAAGGCTACCTTAAAATTCAAAGGTTTTCTTCCTCTATCTATTAAGGAGTCAAATTTGACTCCCGAGCACATAGTATATGCTATATAAGAAGTCACTCTTTCTCTTTACTGGTGGTTTACTCATTAGCCTTAGCCCACAAAAAGCCAAAAGATAGAACAGAAACAATGCTAGAAGGTGTTAGAAGTATGAGAGGAAGAGTTATAAAGAAGCTCAAATCCATCTCCTCCCTCAAACAAGGCCTGCTGTTTCCGACCACCGCCAGCCTCCCGGAGCTCTACTTCCGACCACTGAAAGAATCCGACAAGGATCGCGAACCAGAGATAGAGAGTCCCGGAAACAACGTCGTTTCCGAGACCATAATTAAGGATGCTCAAGAACCTGTTCGATCTCATGAGAACGCCGAAGAAGAATTTGTTCCGGCGCCATCATCGCCGGAGTCGAAAGGAAAAGACGACGATCCAGTGGATTCAGAAGTCCTAAAGCTACTGCAAGAATTCGAAGAAAAGTGTCCTCCCGGAGGAAATGATTCCGTTGTTCTATACACGACGAGCATGAGGGGAATCAGGAAAACGTTCAACGAATGCAATTCGATTCGGTTTCTGCTCGAGAGCTTCCGCGTGGAGTACAACGAGAGGGATGTCTCGCTGCACCTGGAGTACAGAGATGAGCTATGGAAGATCATGGGATTCAAGGCGGTTACTCCGAGGTTGTTCGTTCGAGGTCGGTACATTGGTGGAGCTGATGAAGTGGTGGGGTTGCATGAAGCGGGGATGCTGAAGAAGCTGATGCATGGGATTCCGGTGTCATCGGGAAATTCTTGCTGCGGAGGTTGCGCCGGAGTGCGATTCGTACTGTGTTTTGTATGTAATGGCAGCCAGAAGATTGTCACCGGAGATGGAGGGGGGCGGTGCTCGGAGTGTAATGAGAATGGATTGGTGAAATGCCCCTTGTGTAACTGTAGCAAGTGAATTTAGTTGGTATGTTGTTTATTAGAACCGTGTGGGATGGATCTTTGCTATATGAGAATAAAATTGAATTGATGTTGTATCTCAACATCATTAATCATGTTAATTAGGGTGATGCTTGTTAGGGGATCTTAACTAGTCAAGCATCTTGTAATCGAATTGAGATCGACTCATTTAAAACGCAAGTTGAATAAGTTCATATTTGAAAAGACATGTAAGCAATCCAATAACATTTAAGTCGGACTACTTGCCAGTAAACTCTTGTCATCGATTATTTTTGGACATTCATCTTTTTTCTGAACATTTTTTACCACTGAACTAACAAAAATTGTTAAATCATGACACTTTTGTTGTTGTAACTGAGTTTTGTTATAGAAACAAGTTTTGTTATGATTGGTCGATCTAAGGTCGGACATGAGACACTATCATTTTTCATATTCTTCCCACTTTAAGTTTTCAAAGTGAAAGATGAGTTGCTTTAACCGTAAAATTTCATTGATATATAAATTCGAATAATATTACACAAAATCGTATTAGATTCTTCATAATGTGTATTTTATTAATCTAAATATTAACTTTAAATTATACATAGTTAAAGTGCCAATCTAACCCCAACTCATTACTAATTGTGCCAATCTAACCCTAATTCTTGACTGGATTGTGCCTATATACCCAAATTCCTCAATTCTGCCATTGACCCAACGAATTCAGGGATTGACCAGAAACTGAAATGATAAAATACCCTTTAGGCCAAACTGAAAAATTGACGCCCACTATGCCTATTTAACGTGGCAGCTTATTAGATCATAAAGGTTTTTTTTCAAAACTGAACCTATTTCCTTTCTTCACAATCTACCCCGCTGTGCTCTATTCGCCACCGCTGCCATAGAAAACCTCGCCCAACCAAATTCACAAACATTACTCTCTCCCACCCCTGATTTACCACACCACCCCCGCTGGAAACCTCGCCCCACCGCTTTCCGCGGAACCCTAGCCCCACCACTCTACTCACCATCGCCAACTCTTCAACCACCGATTAAACATACCACCACCACCGTCGGGAAACCTCGCCCCACTGGTTTGCCCCTACCGTTGTGGAACCCTCGCCCGCTTGCCGTTTGAACTTATGAAGAAGATTGGAGACCGCCGCTTGCCTGGTCGTCGAGATGAGGTTGAGGACGACAAAGACGAAGATGAAGACGAAGGGAAAGAGCAAAATAAGTGTAAAGTCTGGAATTATTGAGTTGGCAATTTGTGGAAATTATGGAAGGTTGTGTTGTAACATCAAATATGGAATTGTTTATGAGAAAAGGTAATCCGAGAAGATGTATTTCGTCCGATTGATTTGTTAATTGCACAATATATCAGTTTCTATATTTATGAGATTTGATTAGATTTATGGAATATAATTGATATGGTATATTCGGTTATGGAGAAGATGTGGATGAAATAGTTTAATTCCTTAGTTCAAGGGATAAAATAAAGAATCCCTATCTCTAAGGGATTTTATTGTTATCAGAATATTCTATGGATATAGAATTCTATGCGCCTAGGATATTGAAGAGGTGCAATCAGAGATATAAATATTGAGGACATTGAGATTGTGCTATTGACAATTTTAATAGAGGAAAATATGTACGCAGATTCCAATTTATTAATAGTCAAGAGTTCAGTTTGTGTTCCAACATGATCAATACACTATTGATCTAAGTTTAGAATCATAAGCCTTAATTCCTCGGGAGGAGGAGATCCAGCGTCGACGAGTATAAAGATCCGAGGGAGTTTGATCAAGGCGGATCGGTAGCAAGGGGAGCTTTCAAAATCCACATGTTGTAATTAGAAAAGATAAGTATAGTCGTGTATATTGTACTATATTTTTCTGATTAGTGGATTTATTTTGAACTAGGTCAGACCCCACATATGTAGGTAATTTTACACCGAACTGCGTAACCAAGTCTGTGTGTTCTTTCTTTACAATTTCATTTCACACTTGGTTAATTAGGTTATGTTGGAACATGGAAATGGTTGGTAAATTATTTTGGTAAAACCGAAATTTCATTTGGTATCAGAGCTTAGTCACTTATTCTTACCTTGGTTGTGTCAAGGAAAGTGTGATAAGATTTTACCATGGCGGCAAAGGAAGTAGCTTCAGTATCTCGGCCACCACTATTGAAAGGGACAAACTACAATTATTGGAATGCTCACATGAGAATGTTCATCAACTCACTAGATGAACTGGCATGACACTTTGTAGAAACTGAATGGAACTATCCTACCGAAGATTTTGTAACCAGTTCAAAAGAGAAGGAAGGAGAATCAAGCACCCTGAAGTAGAAACTTAAAGACAAGTCAACCTGGAGTCCGGGTGAACTTAAAGCGCCAATGGAAAATTCAAAAGCCTTGAAAGCTATCTTCACAGCAGTAGATGAAAGTCAATTCAAACTTATCTCAACATGCTATCAGGCAAAGAAGGCTTGGGACATTCTGCAAACAGTTCATGAAAGAACGAGACGAGTACGAGAATCTAAGCTTCAAATGCTGGCTACAAAATTTGAGAAACTAAAGATGGAGGAAAATGATACTATTTCAATATTCAATGGGAAGCTAAGAGACATAGAAAACATGGCATACCAACTCGGGAAAACATATAAAGAGGCAAAACTGGCAAAGAAGACCTTAAGATCATTGCTTCAAAGATTCTCAATGAAATTTGTTGTCATTGAAGAAGCAAGAGATGTATCCATCATGACACTGGATGAATTGATGGGATCATTGCAGACTTATGAGTTGATGCTTGAGACACCCACAAAGAAAGCACAAAAGGAGTTGGCTTTCTAAGTTTCCTCTTCCAAGAATGACCATGATGATGAGAGTGATGATGGGATTGAAGAACTGACACTTATCACAAAAAAAATCTCAAGGATGCTAAAAAGAGCAGTAAATAGAATATCCCAAGAGAAAATGGGTAGAAGTGGAAATCGACCTCGTACACAAGAATTTGGAACCAATAGAGGACCACGTCCTAAACGATCGAATCAGCAGTTCCAAAGGAATCAGGGAGGTGAAGCAAAGCAGTATGGAAGAATTCAATGCAGAGAATGTGAAAGATATGGACACATCTAGGCAGAATGTGCTAATGCTCGAAAAAACAAGGTTGGTCATATGTTACCTCTTAGAGTGATGATGAAGAAATGGAGGAAGAAGAGGAACTCACCAGTAATTATGTAGCGTTCGGAGCTAAGATGAGTGAAACTGGGGAATGTTCCAACATGATGACAACTAATGTTAATGCATGTTCCAACACATATAATCAAAGTAGTGATACATAAAGTGATGATGATGTCCAGGAGGTAAGCGATGAAGACATCTATACTTCTTATTAAAAAAGTATAGAATGTGGCTGAAGGTTGTTGAAACAAATAAAATCTTGAAAGCGGAGAAAAATCAACTTGCAAATACAAAGATAAAATTGATGGATCTCGTTGATAAGCTTGAAGATGAAGTGGATGAACTGAAAAAAAAATGAAATTGGCTACTCAAAGGGCTCAGATGGCTGAAGCTGCAATTCTGAAACTTAACACTGACAAGGCAAAACTAGATGATATTCTAACTATGGGAAAAACTTTGGAGACAAACAGAGAATCGGCTATGACAAAATAGATATTGATGCTGTAAATTTCAAAACAGAAGCACGGGATATAAAGAAAAAAGTAATGAGGACTCAACAAAGGAGACCGATGTTGTGCAGTTACTGTTCGTATCAAGGACATATACAGGAACAATGTTTTAGACTGCTCAGAGATATTATGAACGGACATCAATTAACTGCATGTTCCAACAGGGATGATAAACTGTGATCAAAATTAGTCAGAAAAGTCTGGATTCCTAAGAGAACAACAGTCTGCCTTGTTGCTCACACGTTTCTCATTGCACACTCTAGAGACTCATGGTACTTTGACAGTGGATGCTCTCGACACATAACTAGAACACAGGAGTTTCTCACTAAGATCAAGCCTTATGACGGCTGATTTGTTACATTCGGTGATGGAAAGAAAAGTCGTGTAGTTGGCAAAGGAGAACTATAGATTGAGGGATTTCCAACTTTTACAAGTGTTCTACTTGTTGAAGATTTAAAGGAAAATCTTTTGAGCATCAGTCAATTGTGTGATGACAATATGACTATGGAGTTTCAGAAAGACAGGTGCATTGTCAAACATGGTAAAGACAAAGTACTGTCAGGAATTCGATCTTCATACCACTGTTATTTGTTGGAATAAGAAATCAAGTGTCTAAGCTCTAAAGAAGATGAAGGGAAAATGTGGCATGGGAGGCTAGGACACATCAACTATAAAACATTAGTGAAGATTGAAAATTCTAAAGTCGTTCGAGGTATGCATTCTCTCACTCATAAGAAGGAAATTGTTTGCGGACCATGCCAACAAGGTAAACAAATTCGATCACCTCATTATCATGTTCAGTACATTACAACTTTAAGAAATCTTAAATTACTACACATGGATTTGATGTGACCGGTCAATACACCTAGTATGACTGGCAAGAAATATATTTTTGTATGTGTTGATGACTTTTCCAGATACACTTGGGTAGCATTCCTTAAAGAAAAATCTGACACAGTGAAAGTGTTTAGAAGTTTGGTGATCAAACTACAAACAGAAAAGGAAGTCCGGTAGAAAAAATTGTCAGGGTTCGAAGTGATCATGGGAGAGAATTTAAAAATTTCCAGTTTAGCAACTTTTGTGATGATCTTGGAATACAGCATGAGTTTTCTACACCAACCACTCCTCAGCAAAATGGTAATGTTGAAAGGAAAAACAAGACTCTACAGGAGATGGTTCGAGTAATGTTGGCAGAAAAAGGCATTCACAAATAAAGGTGGGCAGAGGCAGTAAACACGGCGTGTTATACAATAAACATGGTTTATCTTTGTCCATTTACAAGTAAGACATCTTATGGAATATGAAAAGGCAGAAAGTCTAATGTCTCATTATTTCATGTCTTCAGGGGGGTAAGTGTTATATTCTCAGGGATAGATAACAGTTGGTAAAGTTTGATAGTCGAAGTGACGATGACATCTTTTTGGGATACTCTGTGAACAACCGAGCTTACAGGGTTTACAATCTTCGTACAAAAAACACTTATGGAATACATTAATGTCATTGTTGATGATTCTGATAAGAAACCTATGTCGAGAGAAGAAGAAGAAGAACCAGATCTAGTGCATGTTCCAACACAAAACAATTCAGTTGATCACTAGGTCAATGTTGGAACATCAGGAGTTTCCGAAAGTCCTGAAAACTCAGAAGAGGTTTTCACTGATGAAGTTGGAACACCAGTCTCGAGCCTTTCACCTCATGTTCCAACACAAGAGATGATATGAATCTCCTTGCGAAGACTCTGGATTGCGGAATATTGGATCTTTAACCAAATGGGAATCTCGCCCAACCCA